>CABHPH010131565.1:13141-34698 GCA_902168325.1 Peromyscus nudipes
TGTGTGTGTGTGTGTGTGTGTGTGTGTGTGTGTGTGTGTGTGTGTGTAGGTGGGCTCTGGCATGTGAGTAGAGCTCAGAGGAAAACTTCCTTAGTTCTCTGCTTCCATCTTTACATGAGTCCAGGTTGTCAGGCTTGCTCAGCAGTTGATTTACCTTCTGAATCATCTCATTGGCAAAAGAGAAAAAAGTGAATTAAAAAAATATGTATTTATATAATATTAACAAATCATTGTATTTTTTATTTTTGTTTCTTTTTAAAGGAGATACTTCTAAAGGAGGGAAAGTTCCAATTACTCAATCCAAGTTGAAACCAGATATCACTAACACTTTTGGAGATTCAGACATTGGAACACGTTCATCTTTGCCTCTTGAAGATATAACTCAGTTTCCTGTAAGTTCCCAGAACACTGTTGGTCCCCACACTTAGACTGTAAACCAGAAAGTATTGACAGATAGTCATTTCACTGAAGAGAGTCTGAACTTTCAAATAGTCCTAAATTAGCTGACCAGAAGGTATTATCACTTCTTCCTCCCCACATAGGGAAAAGCCTAGTATTTTTCCAGGTGGTCATCTAATGGGCAGTCATCAATAGTTTCTGTTGTTACTATACCCCCCAACCTGAAGCTTGGGGCAGTAACAGTACCCTCTTCTTTATACTCACATGAGACCCAGTTTTTTCTATGAGCAGGGATTTCCAGATAGCTATCCAGCTGAGGAGGCTCTGAAAGGTTCAGTTGTTTCTTACCTGGTTGACCACAAGACTGGAATACCAATAGTACTCACTCACATAGAAAAAAGCCTGAAAAGCTTGGTATTTTCTATCAACAGGTTGTCCCTGAAGACCTTCTATCTGAAGAGGCTCCCAAAGCTTCAGCTCATCTTGGATTAGCTACTCCAAATACTGGGACATCACCTGTAACCCCTACTTCCTATTCACAAAGAGAAAAGCCCGGCATTTTATATCAAGAAGGCTTGCCAGATGGTTATGGAATTGGTCAGGAACTGACAGTTTTAGCATTTCCTGGACAAGCTGACCAGAAGAGTGGTTTATCAACAGTGACCCCTATCTCGTATTCACAAAGAGAGAAGCCTGATATTTTCTATCAGCAAGTCCTAACAGGTGGTCATTTACCTGAAGGCATTCCAAAGGCACCAGCTGCTCCTAGTCTGAGTGACCAGAAGAGTAGCTTCCCAACAGTAACTTCTACTTCTTACTCGCAAAGTGATAAGTCTGGTGTTTTCTACCAACATGCCTTGGCAGGTGGTCGTTTACCTGAAGACATTATGAAAACTTCAGCTGCTCCTAGGCCTACTGACCAGAAGTTTGATGTTCCAGCTTCACCCCTTACTTCCCACACATATGAAGGACCTACTGTTTTCTATCAACAAGAGTTGCCAAACAGTCATTTGCGTGAAGAGACTGTGCGAGGTTCAGCTCTTCCTGGACCAGCTGCCCAGAACATTGGGATAACTGCACTGTCCTCTACTTCTCCTTCACATGGAGAAAAGGCTCATACTTTTTATCAGCAGGCTTTGCCAGAAAGTTATTTGAGTCATCAGCCTTGGAAAGTTTCTGTTGCTTCTGGATCTGTTGACCAGAAGATGGGAGCAGCAGTAGTCTCTTCCACCTACTCACATGAAGTAAAGCCTGGCAGCTTTCCCCAAGAAGAGTTGCCAGATAGGCATTTTACTGAAGAAACTCAGACAGTGTCATCTGCTTCTAGGCCAGCTGGCCAGAAGCCCGAAATGTCAACAATATACTCTAGTTATCACTCAAAGGGAATGAAACCTATTTTCTATCAACATCCTCTGTCAGAAAGTCATCCAGGCAAAGAGCCTTTGGATGTTTCAGCTGTTTTTGGATCAACTGAGAAGACCCAGTCCTCAACAGTAGCCTCTGCTTCTCAGCCACATAAAGAGACAGCTAAAACTTTCTACCAGCAGACATTATCAGACAGTCATCTAACTGAAGAAGCATTGCCTGTTCCTGGCCAAGGTGACCAGAAGACTCCTTTACCATCAGAATTACCTGTTTCCTATTCTTACAGAGAAAAGAACCTGCCTGAAAATGTTGAGAAAGTCTCTATTGATTCTGGATCTGCTGATGAGAAGGCTGACATTCCAACAGTGTCTTCTAGTTCCTACCAGCACAAAAATAAAACTATTGTTCCTTACCACCAAGAGTGGCCAGACAGTCATGTACCTGCAGGGACTCAGAAAGTTTCACTTGTATCTGGGCCAGTTGACCAGTCTGGGATTTCTCACTCATATGGTGAGGTTCCCAGTGTTTTCTATCAACAGGAGTTACCAGATAGTCATTCAGCAGAAAAGTCTACAAAAACATTGATCCCAGGACCAGCTGACCATAAGACTGATCTGTCAACAGTACTCCCTACTTCTCCATCACACACAGAGAAGCCTATTTTCCCCTACCAGCCAACCCTTCATGAAGCTTTCAATGCTTCATCTGTTTCTAAACCATCTGATGAGCTATCTGGAATATCAACTGTAACCTCTGCTTCCCACTCATATAAAGAGAGGCCCAATATTTCTCATCAGCAGAAGTTTCCAGACCGCCACCTAACTGAAGAGGCCCAGAAAGTCTCAGGTACAACTGAATCAGTAGACCAGAAGACAGGGACACCAGCAGTGTCCTATTTACAAAAAGAGAGGCCTGGTATTTTCTACCAACAGACCCTGTCAGGTCCTCTATCTGAAGAGGCTCTGCAAGCTTCAGCTATGACTAGGCCAGCTGACCAAAGCACTGCTATGCCAACTGTAGCCTCCACTTCCTCCGTACAAAGAGAGAAGCCTCAGAAATTCTACCAGCAAGCTCTGCCAGGTGGTCATTTGCCTGGAGAGTCTCTGAAAGTTTCAGCTGCTCCTGGACCACCTGACCAGAACACTGGGGCACCAGCAGTATCTCCTACTTCCTATCTTCCTGGAGAAGAGTCCATTATTTTCTACCAACCAGGCTTGTCAGGTAACCCTCTATCTGCACAGTCTTTCAAAGTACCAGGGATTTCCGGATTACCTGAACAGAAGACTAGCACACCAGCAGGACCAGCAGGTTCCTACCCAATTGGAGAGAAGCCCATTATTTTCTACCAAAACTCTTTGCCAAGCAGTCCCCTGACAACAGAGACTTTCAGAGTGGCAGCTATTCCTGGGCCAACTGAGCAGAAGATTGGTACATCAGCAGGACCTTCAGGTTCCCATCCAGTTGGAGAAAAGTCCATTATTTTCTACCAACAGGCCTTGCCAGATGGTCATCTTCCTAAAGAAGCTTTGGACATTTTAACTTCTCCTGGACCAGTCGACCTGAAGACTGGGGAGCCACCAGTATATTCTACTTCCTATTCTTTTGGAGAAAAGCCCATTATTTTCTACCAGCAGGGCACATCAGAGAGTCAGCAAACTAAAAAAGGTCGCAAAGTTTCAGTTGTTTCTGGACCGGTTGACCAGAACGCTGGGCTACCTCTCATTACCTCTTCTTCATACTCAAATCTAGAGAAAAATACCATTGTTTCTTACCACCAAGAGTTGCCAGATAGGCCTCTAACTGAAAACGCTGGGAAAGTTTCAGTTGTACCTGAACCAACTGACCAGAAGACTGGGCTACCAACAGTGCCTTCTACTTCCCACTCATATGTAGAGAGGCCTACTGTTTCTTACCAGCAAGAGTTTCCAGATCTTAGTGAAAAAGCTTTGGAAGTAGAAGTTTTAGGTGGTGTTGGACCTACTGAACAGAAAACTGAAATACCAAGAGTGCCCTCTACTACCTTATACAGAGAGACACCTGCTGTTTCTTATCAGCAGGAGTTGCCAGATCTTACTGAAGAAGCTTTGCGAGTTTTAAATGTTCCTGGAGTAGTGCCTTCTGTCCCTTACACAAAGGATGAGGCACCCCTCATCTCTTACCAGCAGGAGTTACCAGATCTTACTGAAACAGCTTTGAAAACAGGGCCTGGCTCTACTCATCAGAAGACTGGGGCACCAATAGTTTCCTACTCAAGTAGAGGGAAGCCCAGTGGTTTTCATCAACAGGAACTGCCAAGCACTGGTAAGGATGCATTAGGTGGTTTTGTTCATCCTGTACCATTTGTCCAGAAGGCTGGGAAAACAACAGAACCTTCAAGTTACTACCCACAGAGAGAGGCCAGTGCTTTCTCTCCACAGGAGTTACCAGCCAGCCATCCCACAGAAGAGGCTCTGAAAGTGTCAGCTGGTTCTGCACTTGCAACACAGACACCTGGGACTCCAACAGGGCCTTCTAGTTCCTACTTCCATAGAGAAAAGTTCAGTGATTTTTATCAAAAGGCCTCACCAGATCATGATCATGTTCTAACTGAAAATTCTCTGAAGGCTTCAACTGTTCCTGGACTGTCTGACCAGAATAGGAGACCTACAGTCTTATCTGGTTCCTACTCACATAAGGAGAAGCACAAGATTTCAGCTGCAGATCCGCTGGATGACCAGAAGACTGAGTTGCCAACAGTTACTCATAGGTCCTACCTACCTAGAGAGAAGCCTGCAATTCCATCTGTGATTGGACCAGATGATCAAAAGACTCCATTACCAACAGCTTTTCATGGTTCCTATCCTCAAAAAGTAAAACCTGTTATTTCCGTTCAAAAACAGTTACCAGATAGAGATCAAAGTGAAGATATTCCGAAGATTTCAACTGTCTCTGAGCCAACTGTTGTAAACACAGGTGTACCAGTACCTCTGTCTGGTTCTTATTCACACAGAGAGAAATCGGATACATCCTATGGATACTCACAGGAACTGCCAGACAGACATCTAACTGAAGATGCTCTGAAGGTTTCAGGTTCTCTTGGTCAAGCTGACCAGATTTCTGGTTTACCTACAGTTTCTCCTGATGCTTATTCACACAGTGAAAGGCACCAACTTGTCTCAGAACATGTCCAAAAGCTGATTAATTTGAATTCTCCTGAGTCTTGTTCTCTCATTGCAAATAGTATGCCTTTAAATTCGCAGATTGATGGTGGAGTTATCATATGTAAGCCAGAATCTTCAGGTTTTGGCGATGTTGGCTGTGAGGAAATCCGGGATATAGATCGTGGTTCCAAAACTCTTAAAGAAATTCAGACTCTTTTAATGGAGGCAGAAAATATAGCACTGAAACGATGCAATTTCCCTGCTCCCTTAGTCCCTTTCAGAGATGTTAACGATGTTTCATTAATACAATCTAAGAAGGTGGTTTGCTTCAAAGAACCCTCCACAACTGATGTTTGTAACCAGAGGGAGCTATTTACAGAGGAGGTCCCTCACATTGAGTGTGTACAGAAGGACATTGGCACACAGACGAACCTCAAGTGCCAGAGGGGTGTTGGAAATTGGGAGTTTATTAGTTCAACTGCGATTAGAAGTCCTCTCCAGAGAGCAGAAGACACAGCGAGAATGGCATTTGATGAAACTTTCAGGCGGTATGAAGCTTCCAGGTCTGTAATGAGGTCTGAACCTGAAGGTTGCAGTACAGGCATTGGGAATAAAATTATTATCCCTATGATGACAATCATAAAGAGTGACTCGAGTAGTGATGTAAGTGATGGTTGCTGCTCATGGGACAGTAATTTACCGGAGTCTTTGGAGTCTGTTTCTGATGTTTTTCTAAACTTCTTTCCATATACTTCACCCAAGACAAGCATAACAGATAGCCGAGAAGAGGAGGGACTGTCAGAGAGTGAGGACCGCTGTGGTAGTGTAGATTCGCTGGCTGCACACGTGAAGTACCTTCTTCAGTGCGAATCCTCACTGAATCAAGCCAAACAGATACTTAGAAATGCAGAGGAAGAGGAGTGTCGGGTCCGAGCCCAAGGTAAGGACTGACTTATACAGGCACATTCAGGCTTGTGAACATTATAGCTTAGCAGTTTAAAATGGGACATTTGAAGTTCTAAATTTATTTTCTTACAGAACTGTGGAATGATTATATTTTCTATCCAAAACCTGGAAAACAGAAGCAATGATATAAATAAATTATATGATTAGTAGTGCTATTCTGAGTTTATGGTTTTAGGAGAAGGAGATTCTCATGTCAGATGGACAATAAGAAAGTAGTTTGGGCTTCTTTAATTCTCTCATTGTAATGTCCTTGTTTTGGGGACACAAATGCCTCCAATTTACTCTTCTGTAAATTATTTTGTGCTCTAAAACTATGTAGCTTTCTCTTTGTTTTCTAATGAAATTTCTGGAGTTGATCTAAGGTATAAGGGAAAAACACTTACGAAGGTCTTTAGTACTAAAACTTTGGTTAGAAGTCTAAAAGGCGATATTTATTAACCTCATTAATCTCTAATGGTGTCTTTGTAAAGGAGATATAACCATCTTTAAGACATGAGGAAATGTTGTGGGTAGTAACTTGTGGTGGTTCAGGCCTGACTCGGAATCTTGAGGTTAACTGACTGTGCCATTCCTTGTACATTTTGATTCTGTCAAAATCTCTCTATTGGGTACCATAAAAGTGTTAGTAACTATAGCAGGTACCAAGACGGGAGATAAAGAGACTCTGATTATAAGAAAAATGAAGATGAAGGATTTAAATATCATATTTAGAGTGGCTCCTTTGGAAGTCCATCTGTGGAGGATGGTTTAAAAACTATAGTGGCTAAGGCACAGAAATCATGAGTTCAGGGTTACCCTGGATTACATAGAAATACCCTGCTTTGGAGGGTGGGTAGACTTTTCAATGAAGTAGCCTCTTAAGAGCTCTTGATATGTCACCTACTGAAACCATGCTGAGCTTTGTGTTGGGCAGTAAGGGGCAGATGTTGCTGGTTTTCTTTGCTCATGTAGTCATTGAAAAATGGCCAGTTTCACAATTTTTAAATATCAACTATTTGTGATTTCTCTCCAGCCTGGAACCTAAAGCTTAATTTAGGACATGACTATGGATACTCCATTTCAGAATTAAATGAGGACGACAGGAGAAAAGTAGAAGAGATAAAGGCGAAGTTGTTTGGTCATGGAAGAGCAACTCACGTGTCTGAGGTATAAAAGAAACCTAGAAATGAAAACTGAAACTGAAACAGAGGACAGTAGAAATTAGAGCTCTTAGTTGGCATTGATGACTCCAGAGGAGTTGCTGATAATCTTGGGGTAAAGTTTTATTAGAGTCTTAATTCTCTCAAAGTTAAGATTGAAGGACTAGATACTCTAAGTTTGGATTAATTCTAAATTAACATAGTAGTAAAACAAGAATTGAGTTGTTTTGCTGATTTATTTTTGTTTTTTAATTATTCAAGACAAGGTTTCTCTGTGTAGCCTTGGCTGTCCTGGAACTCACTCTGTAGACTAGGCTAGCCTTGAACTCAGAGACCACCTGCTTCTGCCCGCCTGGGTGCTGGGATTAAAGGCGTGTGCCACCATGCCTGGCTTGCCAATGTAATTTTACAATTGAGAGGTTAAACGTCTCCTTTACATCTTGCAATTCAGGTGGAAACTCAGTTTCAGAAGTATGTATTTTAAGAATAGAGTTAAAGTAGTTTTATCTAAGAGCAGCTTTCCTTTTAAATGTTTGTTTTCTTCCTTTAGTGAGCCATTTCTTGAATAGACGCACTTATCTAAAGAGAAGTTAATTCCTGTGTTTACAGAACATTAACAGATGCCATTGAGCTGAGCATGTGCACTTTAATCCCAGTATTGGGGAGGCTTAGGCCAGAGATGGCAAGTTCAAGGCTATTTAATAAGATTGTTATCTCAAAAACCAAACCAAGGGCTGGAGAGATGGCTCAGAGGTTCAGAGTACTGGCAGCTCTTCCAGAGGTCCTGAGTTTAATTCCCAGCCACCACATTTTAGCTCACAACCATTTATAACGAGATCTGGTGCCCTCTTCTGGTATGCAGGCAGAATACTGTATACATAAGAAATAAATAAATCTTTAAACAAAAAAAAACCAAAAAAAACCCAACCAAACCAACACCGCTCCTACCCCTGACAAATGCCATTGAAATGTTTTGGATCTCCTTCCTTAGCTATGTCTGTATTTCTTATTCTGACATGTGTTGACTCTCTGTTCTTTGGTATGCTTTTGAATTTTACATAGAATCAGCATGAGATGGGACTGGAGAAATGCTCAGTGGTTAAGAGCAATTGTTGTCCTTGAGACAGGGTCTGGCTGTTCTGGAACTTACTATATAGATCAGACTGGCCTCAAACTCACAGAGATCTGCCTGTCTGCCTCTGCCTCCCAAGTGCTGGGATTAAAGGCGTGCATCACTGTGCCCAGCCAATGTCTTGCAGAGTTTTAATGATCGATCCCAGTCATGACATTGGCTTTAATACAGTCAGGATACTGACAACCGGTATTTCACAAACTAAGGCTGTCATAGTTACATCCATGCCGCTCCTCCCACCTCTTCTGTAACACCTGTCAACCACCTGTCTAGTCCTCGTTTCTGTATTTTGTAATGTCAAAACTACCATAAGAATGAAGTCATTTTTGTATGGCCTTTTTCATTCAGAATAACTGAAAATTTGAGTTAAGAATTGTTTAGAAACTCATAGGGTATTACTTTTATCAATAGCTTTCCTTTTGTGTTGCTGTGGATACCTCATAGCATGTTTAAATATTCACCTGTGAAGCACATTTTAGTGGTTTCTCAATCTTGGGCTTTATAAACAAAAGTTGCCTAATATTCATGTTGCTTTCTGTGGGAATATGCATTTGTTTCTGTGATGTCAGTGTCCAGGAGCTTAATTTGGGTTATGTGGTAGTAATATCATTTAAGGGTAAGTGATCCACTTACCTCATATCCTCAGCAGCATTTGGTATTGTCATTGTTTCAGCCGTTCTGCTAGGTTTATAGTGAAACTTAACACACACACACACACACACACACACACATACACACTTTTGTTTACGTGCATGTGAATGTGCTTGCATGTTTATGTGTACATTCAGTTGCCCATGGAGGCTAGAGGGTATTGTATCCCCTGGAGCTGGTAACTGAGCCTTGGTCCTCTGCAAGAGCAGTAAGTGCTCTTAACCACTGAGCCATCCCTCCAGCCCCGAGAGCAACTCTTTATTGTGGGATTTTTGTTGTTGTTGTTTGCTTATTTTTTTTGTTTTGTTTTGTTATTATTTATTTATTTATTTATTTATTTATTTATTTATTTTTTGAGACAGGGTTTCACTAAGAAGTAGCTCTGGCTGTCCTGGAACTCACTGTGTAAACCAGGCCAGCCTCAAACTTACAGAGATCTGTAACAAGAATCTTAAAAGGTCTTTATAATAAGAGACAGTTATTGGGGTGAAAGCTGAAAGATCAGAGAAGCAGAACAGCCAGCCACTAACTTACCTCTACAAAATTCTTAGCTTCAAGAAAGCAAGTCCCTATTTCCTCACACCATGTATACCTTTCTGTGTCCTGCCATATTACTTCCTGGGATTAAAGATGTGTGTCACCACTGCCTGTTTCTGTTTCTCTCATGTAGCCTGGTGTGGCCTTGAACTCAGAGAGATCCATACAGATTAAAGATATGTGCCACCACTGCCTGACCTCTATGTCTAATTTTAGTGGTTGGCTCTGTCCTCTGATTCCCAGGCAAGCTTTATTGGGGCACACAATATATCACCACAGAGATCTGTCTCCCTTTACCTCCTAAGTATTTATTGTGGTTTTGATTTATGTTTTCCTATTTTTTTTGATGTTGAACATTCTTTTCATTTCCCTGTTTCTCATCTTTATGTCCTATTTATTGACATATCTATGTGTCCCCTTTCTTTGTTGTTTGTTTGCATGTGTGTTGTGCTGGGGATCAAACTTACATCATCATACACGGTAGGAAAGCACTTGACCTGACACTCACAGTCCCACTGCTGAGTTTTGAGTTTTGTTTTTGCTTTTTGTTTTGTTTTGTTTTGTTTTGTTTTGTTTTGGTGTGTGTGTGTGTGTGTGTGTATGTTTTCTTTTTTAGGATTTACTTATTTACTATCACCACCACCACCACCACCACCACCACCACCACCACCACCACCACCACCACCACCACCACCACTACTATTATTATTGGTTTCTTGAGACAGGGTTTTTCTGCATAGCCCTGGCTGGCCTGAAACTTGCTCTGTAGACTAGGCTGGCCTCAAACTCAGAGAATTGCCTGCTTCTGCTTCCCGAGTGCTGGAATTAAAGGTGTGCACCACTACACACTGCTATTTTTAGTATTTTTAACTATGTATAAATGTGTGTGTCTGCATGTAGGCATGTGTATGTGAATGCGGGTGCCCTTGGAGGCCAGAGGCATTGAATCCCTGGAGCTGAAGTTACAGAATGTTGGGACCTGCATGATATGGGTGCTGGGAACTGAACATGAGTCCTCTGAAGGAGCAGCCAGTGATCTTAACCACTTAGCCATCTCTCCAGCTCCAAGTAGAACAATTTTAAGAGTTTCCTAAGTGCTGTTCATTATCATGAGTCATTTTATCCTGTAAAGTTTTGTTTTTCCTGCTGTTCCTTTGACCTGTCTTATAGACAGATGAGATGACCTTCATAGTCATTTTTAGCTTGGATATAAAACTGATCAGTATATGACTTTGGATTACTTTATGTGGGAAACTATTTATATCTTCTAGGGCTTACGGAGTCCACGGGGAATAGGATGTGTGCCTGAGGCTGTATGCAGTCACATTGTTATTGAGAGCCATGAGAAAGGATGTTTCAGGACTCTAACTGCTGAACAACCACGACCAGACAGCCGCCATTCTGTTTTCCGATCTGTTGAACCTTCAGACGTAACTAGAGGACAACGGAACCCATCATCATGGAGAGGCAGGCACATCAACCTTTCCAGATCGATAGATCAGAGCAATACCCGTTTTAAAGTTTGGAATTCCATTCAGTTACAGAGTCATCCCCCATTTCAAAAACTTGCACCAGATGACATCAAAATTAGCAAGGGTGTTGGAATGCCATTCCATGCATACATGGACCCCCAGCCATTGGGATTAGTAGAACCTACTTGTGTGCCAGCTAAAGAAATGGATTTTCCTTCCTCATCACAAATACTTCCCCCTGAACCCAAGAAGCAGTTCACTACCTCCATCACTTTTTCTTCTCACGGACACTCTAAGTGCATTTCTGATACCTCTGTTTTTAAGGTTGATGTTACTGAAGGTAGCCAGTGTACTGGACCATCTTTAGGAGTGTCTAAGTCTCATATCCCTGAAGAGCAGATTTCTCCTAGAGATCTTAAACAAAAAACCTCTTCCCCTTCATCACTTAAAAGGCATAGTCATTCACCAGTGACTATTTTAGCTGAAGGTAGTAGGCAAAGGCAAAAATTACCTGTTGATTTTGAGCATTCTCATCAAAAAGGAAAACTCTTAGAAAGATCAGATTTTAAAGCCAGTCATTCTGAACCCAGTGCCAGTGCAAACTATGGCAGTTTCAAAGGAGTTCAGTTTTCTGGTAAGGATACCATTATTAGCCCAGACAAACTAAGTCCTACACTAGAAGTAAAAGAGAAGAATGTAACTATAACTCCTGATTTTCCTTCTTGCATTCTTCTTGAACAACGAGAGCTCTTTGAACAAAGCCACACCCCACATACAGATCACCAGATGAGAAAATACTCTTCTCCCTTTTGTCCAGACATTGCTTCTTGCATTTTTCTTGAACAGCGAGAACTCTTTGAGCAAAGCAACGCCCCACATGTAGATCATGAAAACAGAGAAGACCATTCTTTCTTTCCTAAGCGCCAGGATTGTTTAGTTGCAGATCTTCCTTCTCCTGATTTTCTTGATCAGCAGCAATGCAAATCCCCAGATGTAGACGACCACATGAGAAAACAGCAGTTCCCTCTTTGTCAAGGTCAGGATTGGGTAGTAGAAAAGATTGAACATATACCTCAATCTCACTTTTCTAATGTGATAAATGTTGAAGCCAAGGTCAGTAATTTGATCTCCCAGTCAGCCCCTGACCACTGTACAGATGCATCTACTTCACCTTCGAATAGAAAAGCACTTTCATGTGTTCGTATAACTCTTTGTCCCAAGACTTCTTCCACGTTGGATAGTGGAACCTTAGATGAAAGGTTTCATTCATTGGATCCTGCTTCTAAAACAAGGATTAATAGTGAGTTTAACTTTGATCTTCGAACTATGTCTTCAAGGTCATTGGAACCAACCTCCAAATTACTGACCTATAAACCTATAGCACAGGATCAAGAATCTTTAGGTTTTCTAGGACCTAAATCTCCACTGGACTTGCAAGTCGCACAGTCTTCTCTTCCAGATAGTAAGACTATTTCTCAGGACTTGAAAACCAAACCTCCTCAGAATAGCCAGATAGTAACCTCAAGGCAAACACAAGTGAACATTTCAGATTTGGAAGGATATTCCAAACCAGAGGGGACTCCAGTATCTGCAGATGGGTGAGTCACTGTGATAACAGGCAAACTGATGGAATGTATAACAAAAGATTTAAAATAGTTAAGGAAATGGAAAGACTGGGGTGGGGGTGAGGGCAGAGGGCAGTGTGATTTCTTTATAGGAGATTGAATCTAACTGGTCTGATAGAAGTCTTTTAAGAGGTATATAAATAAGTGAACATGTGAAGTAACATGAAGAGCTTTTTGTAAGATTTGACATCACATGTAAGAAATCTAAAGCTTTGAAAAGAACCTTTGGTCATCCATTGGTACAATTTACTACTTCTTTTTATGTTGGAGATGCACTGATGATTTCCTGGGAGGTTGAAATATAAGTGGGGAGAGATTTATTTTGGTCATGGTTTTAGAGGGGGGTCAGCTGATGTTTGCTTGCTTCAACATCATATTATATGGCTACAAGAGTATAAGGTGGAGGAACCTCCAAGAAAATGCCCCCAGTGATGTAATTTCTCCAACTATTCCCCACCTTGAACAGCTCTACCATCTCCCAGTAGTCTGTTCATATTTTGAATCCATCAGTAATTTAAACTGTTCTTAGATCAGAGTTGTCATGATCTAATTAGCTCTGTAAATACCCTCAAATACATCCCATCATTTCTCAGTCCATTTAAGTTCACAGTCATGATTAACCATATTTCTGCTTGCATATGCTCTTTGTATTTCTCTCCTCTCTTTCTAGCTCATGATTTCTCTATTACATTATTTACAAGAGATTTAAAAAAATTCCCCATCACTTTAGCCAGCCCAGCAGTAAAAAATATCATTATAATGTTTCTGGATGTGAAGCCTCTCTTACCTTGGGTTACAGGAATGGAAACTGAATTTATGGATAGGTTAATAGGTTTGTCTTACTCGGTCTAATATTAGTAATTCATCTCTGATTTAGTTTTCCCTTCATAAATCTTTTATGGCTAAAGAGAATTACCTGTGTGTTAATGGTTAAGAAGGTAGGATACTACAGTGGAAAGCCCAAGGCTTGGGAAGGAGGAAGGGGAAGTGTTTATTTAAAATCTCCTGGCATAAGTGACATTGATATACATCTCATCTAGTCTTCATAACAACTTGATTCCGTGATTGACTGGGAAAACAACACGCTAACATTGCCCCTTGTGCCCAATGATGCTGATGAGAGGAGCCTGGCTCAGTAGCAGCTTATTTAAACAAAGCAAGAACCTGCTTTCCTGCATAGATGTGTCTTGCACATTCTTTAACAGTACTTAAATTTCTTGTGGATGAACTTCCTTTCATTCACAATTTTGGGCAAATCATTTAATTTCTTTGGCACTCTTATTAGGAGATGTACAAGAAAAAGGTTGAGAAGTTCAAAGGCCCTTTACAAAGCTGAAGTGATTAAGAACTGGATTTGAGTAAAAAAAATCCAAGATGCCAACCTCTGTCTTGAATATTATAAATCATGGAAAGTGATGGATATTTTTTTTATAATGCTTAGAAATTCAAAGTATAGCAAATTTGTATACAGTATTCATTATACCCTTCAAGGTTTGAAATAAAACTTACTGCAGCTGAATTCCTTTAAAATTGAGATAAAACTATGAATGAGAAGAAAATAAATTTTTGGGTTTTTTTTTTTTTTTTTTTTTGGTTTTTTCGAGACAGGGTTTCTCTGTGTAGCTTTGTGCCTTTCCTGGAGCTCACTTGGTAGCCCAGGCTGGCCTCGAACTCACAGAGATCCGCCTGCCTCTGCCTCCCGAGTGCTGGGATTAAAGGCGTGCGCCACCAACGCCTGGCCGAAAATAAATTATTGCAAATATGAACTAGTAAAGATGCTGTTTATTGAGAATGTACTAAAAGCTGAGCTTTATGGTGAATGTTTACACTGCGTATACTTACAATCTTAGAGGTAGATACCATTAATCATTAACTCAATTTCTGGTTTTTAAACCTTGAAAATTAGAGAAATTGTTTTTGTGGTCTGGGGAGAAATTGTTTTTGTGGTCTGGGGGGTGGGTAGTGCTGCTGGAAAAGTGCTTGCCTTGAAAGTACGAGGACCTGACTTGATCTCTAGTACCCATGCTAAAAGCCAGACATCCAGGTGGTCATGTGTAGTCCCAGCACTGTGGTTGCAGAGACAGATAGATGATCTTGGGACTTGTTGGCCAACCAGCCTGACCTGCTGTATTACTTTAGCTTAAGTCAGTGAGAGGATTAGGAGCTATGACATCCAGTAACAGCTGAGCAAATCTGGAGCTTGCATTTGGGTTTGTAAATAGCGTAAATACTATGCTCTATACAAAAGAAAGGAGGTTCTTAAGAGAAATGGCTAATTCCAGGCTGGAGTGAGAATCGGGCAAAGCTCTGAAATCACTCTCAGAAACTGAATAACTTAAGCACTGAATTACAACTCGAAGAGTGAAAGAGATATTCCTGAGTCTATACTGATATAAATAATTAAAAAGAGGAAAAAAGCGAATGGAATAGGCCAATAATACTTCCTTACAGATGAATAACATCAGGGAAAGAGGTTTATGCGGGCTGAGCTGGGAGTACACAGTTCATCATGGTGGAGAAGGCACAGTGACTGAAATGGTTGGAATTTTGACTGCAGAAATTTGTGAGGGGCTTGTTGCATCTTAGCAAACCAGGGAGAAGAGAGGCTTGGGCTGGAAGTGGGGCCGGCTACAACTGCCAGTGCCTGCTCCCACCTTCTAAGGTGGTAAGGAACCACCTTCTAAAGGTTCTACAACCTCCCAAAACAGTGGCCATTGGCTAGGGCTAGGGACCAAATTAGGGGCATTTTACATCCAAATGCTAACATTCTCCCATAATTAAAAATTGTATTTTGTATTTTATATGTTAGACTATTTACCTGCATGTATGTGTGTATACTGTGTGTCCAGTGCCTACAGAGGCCAGAAGAAATGCTAGATCCCCTAGAACTGGAGTTACAGTGGTTATGAGCCACCATGTAGGTGCTGTGAACCTAACCTGTGTCCTCTGGCAGAGCAGTAGGTGCTTTAACCACTGAGCTGGCTCTCGCATTCCCCTTATCTTTAAATTTTTCATGTTTGCTTGGTTATCCTGGCACTAGCAAGATGGTTTCATGCTCAAAATTTGGTTCTCTTCATACCAAGAGAATTTGAAAAGAAGTTTATCATTCACACAAAAGAATCTCAGGGAGATCTGGCCATAAGTAGGCCTGGGCTAACTTGACAAAAGCAAACGGAGTGAGTTGTGCTAATAGTAGCTAGAGCAGAAGACATACAAGAAGGGCCTAAGTTTCCTGCTGGTACCAAAGGAAACAGACTTTTTTGCCAGCTTCTCTAGCTAAGGGACCAAAGTGGGAAAGGAGGGAAAGTCTTAAAAGGAGTTGGTGATCAGACATCAGAAATGGAGGGAAACTATTACTGTGGTTGCAGAGATCACTGTCTACATCCTTAATTCATTATATCCTATGTTGATATGGTTGCCTAATATTTAAGGCTTTTTTACAGCTGTGCTCATGAGAGAAGTGTTCACTTGTAAACTTCCAGGCTTGAACTGACTTCCTGAAAGTATTGAATAATCTGTGAAGATTTGGAATTAGTTTTGTACAGTTATTAGAATTCATCAGTGAAATTGTCATAGATGGGAGTTTTTATTATTGGTTCAATTTGTTTAATGCATGTGACTATACAGATTTTTTTTTCTCATGTCAGTTTTGAAAAAATACTTTTTGAAAATTTTGTCTTATTCTAAGTTGACGTGGTGATATCCTGTTGTAACATTAGTTTTTTTTTTTTATTTCTGATATTGGTAATCTCATCGTTCTTGTTAAGGTTTTAAGATATGAGTTTTGGTAAGCCCTCTCTAGTGTGTGTTTTCACTTTGTTAATTTCTACTTTTATCTTTATCTTCTATTTTGCATCTGGAATTTGTTTTTCTACCTTCTTGAGAGTAAACAATTTTAATGTATTCATCATTTTTTTGTCAATTTTTAGCATTTTTCTAATATGTTTATGGAGAGTTTTTATGTAGTTTTCAGTTTCTTCTTTGTCCCATTGACTGGTGCTCTGTGTTTCTTAACTGCACTGTGGTCATGGTGATTACTCTGAATGACCTCACTATATTTAAGTTCAGAATTGCTTCATGATATTTTATTTTGACCAATGTGTGGTTGAAAAGGTTTTGTGTTCTGCTGTTGCTGTGTGGGGTAGAGAACAATCTGGTTTAGCTCGTCAGGTGAGCTGTTGAATCTTTCCCTTGCTGTATTTGTCTGCTTGTTAATCAGCACATGAGAGGAGCATATTACATGATAACATGTAGTCACACTTCCAGGCATGGTTTTCTTATTTCTCTCCTTCCTTTGATTTTACTTTTACTTTTTTTTTTTTTTTTTTTTTTGAGTAAGTTCTCCTTCTACTTAGTCATTTGGGAAGGAGTTGTTGACCTGCCCCACCACTTAATATGACACATTCTCATTTCCTTAAAGATCTTCTACATAATGACAATGAAAACACCCAGGCCGGGAAATTAACACTGCTTCATTACAGGTGTTATTCTGACTCCTCTCCTTCTCCTAGTGTCTTTCATAGCAAAAGAAACAGTCCAGAATTACATGTTGTATTAGTTATTATGTGTGTTTAATATCCTTTCCTTTGAAGTTGTTTCTTCAGTGGTTTCTTTTTTTTTTTTTTTTTTGAGGCAGTCTGTCCTGAAACTGACTATGTAGACCAGGCTGGCCTGGAACACAGAGAGATCTGCCTGCCTCTGCCTCCTGAATGCTGGGATTAAAGGCGTGCTCTACCATGCCCAGCTTCAGTACTTTCTTGATGTTTGTGACCTTGACACACTTAAGATTTTATAAAACAATTATTTTGTGAAATGTTTTTTAATTTGAGTTTTCTGATGATTACATTTCTGTTACTTTATGTAACACAAATTATATTGACCTTCATTACGTCCTATCATGTTGCACAGTTTTGATTTCCCATAGTTGAAAACCATCATTTTAATTGCTTAATAAGGGTTGTGGCAGCTACTTGTTACCATTGTAAAGTTACTCTTTTCTCCTATGTAATTGAATATTTTACGTAAGATACTTTGAAATTAAATAAATTCTTGCTACTTAGCAAATTCAGCTTATTGTTTATACCTATACCTAATCATGCTTTCTTATCTTACTGAGTAGTTTATGATTTACTGTTTTTTTTTTCTTTTTTTTTTTTAAGACAAGTTCTCACTGTGTAGCTCTGGCTGTCCTAGAGCTTAGTATGTAGACCAGCCTGGTCTTGAACTTACAGAGATTTTTCTGCCTCTGTTTCTAGAGTGCTGGAATTAGAGGTGTGTACCACTACACCCAGCCCTCTTTGTTCTTGATATAGAATCTTCTCTGTATCCAGGGCAGCTTCACACTTGTAATCATCCTGCCTCACATATGGGGTTCCCAGTGTGTGCCGTGATCCCTGGCTGTTGCTGCTCCTTTGCTTTTTCCTTTTTATCTGAAGTAGATAAGGACTATCGGGAAAGCACAAAAATAGTCAAGAAAGCTGAATGTGGTGCCTCAGGCCTATAATCCCAGCATTCCGGAGGCCAGGGCAGACAGATTGTCATGAATTCCAAACCAGCTTGGCCTATGTATTGAGTTACAAAATAAAACTCTTTCAAAGAAACCAAAATAAATAAATAATAAGTAGGTTTTTTGTTTTTTTTGTTTTGTTTTGTTTTGTTTTTCGAGACAGGGTTTCTCTGTGTAGCTTTGCGCCTTTCCTGGAGCTCACTTGGTAGCCCAGGCTGGCCTCGAACTCACAGAGATCTGCCTGGCTCTGCCTCCCGAGTGCTGGGATTAAAGGCATGCGCCACCAACGCCCGGCAATAAGTAGATTTTTTAAAAAAAGAAAGTAAAAGTTCTGAACTGTCCTCAGTGTCCATTACTCAGTTTTCCTGCTGGTAGTATCTTACATAATTGAAGTGTAGTATCAAAACCAGTAAATTGACATTACCAAAATACAGCTCTCAGATTACAAACCTTAACCAGATTTTGCCATTGTTTAAAATGTACTTGGTGTTTTGTTTTGTGTAAGGTGTATGTGTTTAGTTCTGTGAAATATGTTCACCTCTGCAGATTGCTGTAACCACCATCGTAAGCATGGTACAAGAATGTAGTGTCCTTGTGCTACCACTCGATGTCCTTCCGCTCCCCTCTTCACAGCCCTCTTCACCTCTTGTGATCAGGTGACCTGCTTCCTGTTCCATCATTCTGTCCTTCTGCGAATGCTGTTCAAATGGAATCATACAGCACTGCAGCCCTCTCTCCCTTCTTCCTTTCCTGTTGTTGTTCTGAATGTCTGAGGTCGAACTCGCACATATAAGCACTCTACCAGTGAGCAATACTCCCCAGCCTTCTTTTAACAAAAATTAATAATACTGTGTTCCATTTAACCTAGTGCATCTCAAATATTATTTTAACATGCTATCAATAAAGTTACTTCTTTACATGCGGTCTCAAAAACTCAATGACTTCAGGTGATTTTTTAAAAAAATATTTTTATTTATTTTATGTGTGTATGAATGTTTTGTCTACATGTATATCTGTTTGCCTCATGTATGCCTGTTGCTTGTGGAGGTCAGAAGAGGGCATTGGATCCCTTAGAACTAAAGTTACTGAGGTTATGAGTCACCATGTGGGTGCTGGGAATTGAACCTTGATTCTCTGCAAGAGTGGCCAGTGCTCTTAACCACTGAACCATCTCTCCAGCCCTGCCTTCAGATGATTTTAAGTGTTTCTTCTAATCATGTGCAAACAGTGCTTCCCCTCCTTTCCTAGTGATAGTAATCAAACGTAGGGCCTTGTGCTAGGCAAGTGCTCCACCACTGAGCTGCACTCCCAATCATTATTTGATCTTTAATAACTAAAATAATTCTGCATTCTCTACTTTGAATGTTTTGTTCTCTAATCACCATGTCATTGGAGTTCATCATCTGTTTCTACTTAAAATAGACCCTGCCAAGTAAAACCAGTTCCTTTACATGGATGTTAAAGTAAGCAAAGAGCAATGGAAAATGCCTTCTTCACCCATTTCAGTAAGCCTATCCAGGAAGTGCAAAATTAATCCCAGAACTCTCTTGACATCTGCATTCTCGTAAGGGGAAATGCAGTATTGTGAAATTGATAAAACTAGGGAAAATTCATTCTCTCCTGCTTAGAAGCATAGTGTCTCCAAGAATCTGTCCTCTGAGCTTGCATCCATGAGTGTGCCAGGAAAGCACAGAATCACAATTCCCCCCCCTGTAGCTGGGGATGCAAGATTCTAGCACCTAAACTGATGCTAGAATTGCAGACCTTGCCATTGGAGGCAATGTGGTGATTTGTGGTAGGATGTCAAATTAGCAGTGATCTCTGAATCAGGAGCCCATCCCATCAGTTCATGCAGCCAGTGGCTGATTCTTCAATCAGCTGCTGTTGAAAAGCAGCAGTTGATTTACTCAATGGCTAACTGATTAACCATGGATGCAGTCAGTAGTGATAAGTGATAAGTGGAGCTAATCAGTGGTTGAGCAAACCAATGACTCTTCTAATCAGTGGTTGGTCCTGTCAGTGGCTGATCCTGATGGATCTGATCAGATGTTGACCCACTTGGCAGTTGATATAATTAGTGGATGATCTAGTTTATTTTTATACCCAGGGTCACGGATATCTGGGTATCTTAGGTTTCTACTGCAGTGATTAAACACCATGGTTAAAAGCTGCTTAAGGAGGAAAGGGTTTATTTCAGCTTACAGTTCCATATCACAGTTCATCTTTGAGAGAAGTCAGGACAGGAACTCAAGCAGGGCAGGAACCTGATGCAGAGGCCATGGAGGAGTGCTGTAATTGGCTTGTTCCCCTTGGCTTGCTCAGTCTACTTTCTTATGGCACTCAGGGGTGGTATTACCCACAATGATCTGAAAACCCCCCTCCCCCAACGATCACTAATTAAGAAAATGTACAGCAGACTTGCCTATAGGCTAATCTTACGGAGGCATTTTCTCTAAAATGTCCTTGTATAACTCCCTATTTTTCTACAAGGGAAGGCTTGTATCTGTCTGGTTAAAGTGTCCACAAAAAGAGAGAAGAGATCCTTAAGTCCTCCTTGTTGGAACAGGTGACATAATTGTAAAATCCGCTTTCCAGTTTTTCTAGGCAACACAGCCCAGCTTGTATTGTCCTTTTGAATGGCAGCACAGGTAGCCTCACTTGAATCTATATAAATGGTTCTAGCGCTTTAGTTATGTGAGCTAATTCTGCACGTCTGTTACATAAGGAATTGAGCTTAATTGCTTGGCCACCTTTTCTGAAAGTCGGACCTTTGTCTATCATCTGTACCCCGGAGACAGGAGATAGTTGAAAGCCTGCCTCCTTCCTCCTCCTTTTTTCTTCCTTTGAGTTTTCTGTGGAGTAGGAGAGAGCAAGTTTGTAGAGAGACAGGTGGGCTCAGATTGAAACCTCACCTCTAGTATGTTTTGTGCATTTCCTTTTTGGATTAATCAGCCTCTGTGTAACTTCCTATCATTCTTCTGCCAGTCTCTCCTTCACTCAGTACTTGAATGTTGATGCTACATAGTGGTTACCATTCAGTGGACAAGCTGTTCTCATCCCATTTGGGCTTTCATTGATTATACCAGACTACCTTTAACCAGGATACCACCTCATTGAAATGGTTTGTCTCCTCAGAGTGACTAGGTTCTGAATCCCTATTTTCGACTGTTCTGCATGTAAATATCTCCCTCATCTTGCCCAGGGTTGTGACATCTCATGTTAGGCTACCCTCTATTTAGCCATCCTCGTCCTGTTCAGAATCTGGCTCCAGATGCCAGGCTTCCTCATATCGACATCTTCACCCTGATTCTTGAATCCTAAGCCAAGCTGCCTCCTTACAGCCTATGTAGAAGGTCTGTCTCCCAACCTGTTTAGACCATGGCACCATGATCCGTAAGATCCTGTTTGGCATTTTACTTCCCAAGCCATCCTGCTTTTCTGTATACAAAGAACTTTACTTATTCTGCTCTAGCTCTACCACTCTGTGTCACACACCCCTGACCCCTGGTGAAGAAGACATTTAACCTATTTCTAAACTTGGTCTTAGCCAAAAGGCTCAGAAAGGATCAACCCATTTCTTTTATTTATTTATTTATTTATTTATTTATTTATTTATTTATTTATT
>CABHPH010131566.1:0-28976 GCA_902168325.1 Peromyscus nudipes
GGTAAGGAGAGAGATCAGGGTTTGCTTCTCTCTGGGTTTCAGTTTCACCCTGCTGTAAAGTGAAAGCTGAAGCGCCTCCCTCCAGGGTCACTGAGGGAGGCTAAGACCTGTAAAGTGCCTGCCTCAGGGACAACACCCTGTTTCTTGTGTCAGGAAAGTAGCATGGAGAGAACTCTCTGGAAGAAGGTGGACTCATTCCTTATTTCAGAAGACATAACGCTAAGAGAGTCCCAGGGAACTTTAGATGGGGCCACCTGGGGAGGGCTCCACAGTAGGTGACAAAGGCCTGGACAATCAGGAGAGTTGGCGTCTCTGTGTGTGTGCTTCCTGCAAAGACAATGGTGTAGAGGAAGGAGGCAGGACCAATCTCTTGACATCACCGGTCAGTGTAGTCATCAACATAATTGAGGTTCCTCTAGGGGACCTCACAATTAAGTTACCCAGAAAAAATCCATAGTGTTATAAGTAGGCTGATGGTTTGTGTCACACTCATAGCTGTCTTTGGTTGCATGTGCCCGCAGGCTGTAGGTAGGACATGCTTGGATACCAAGACTCTTAGCTCAGACACAGGCAAGCCTGAGTGTCCAGTGTACTAGGGAGCAGTAAGCAAGCCAGAGAGAGCCAGTGTGGCAGCAAGTGGGCTGTGGCAAGACTTGGGTCATATGAGTGGAGAGCAAATTAAATGTTCTATATGTATTTGAGTTCGTGTTCAGAATCCTGGATGACGGGCAAGCTTGTGACATCAGCTTTCTACTACAGGACCAGTGATCAAGTAGAGTATGGCCAAGTCAGCACTAGAGCCTAAGGACATATTCATAACATTATGTGGCACCCACACTCGTCTGTCCATGTGAGGGCGTCACTTTGGGTTAAGAAGGGCTCAATAACAATCTTTGGCTTTTGACAGGAGTATGACCCAAGCAGAGCGACCCTTGTGAAGGTGGTGCCAACCCCCAACAATGGCTCCACTGAGCTGGTAGCCTTGCACCGTGACAAGGTGGGTAGGGATGTCCTGCAGGGTGACTGGAATAGGCATTTGTGTGGTATTCCTGAGCACTGATGTCCTCCCCACCCCCAACCCAGGGTGAAGATGGGCTGGAGGTGCTATCATTTGAATTCCAGAAGATCAAATATTCCTATGATGCCCTGGAGAAAAAGCAGTTCCTCCCGGTGGCCTTCCCAGTGGGGAATGCCTTCTCCTATTATCAGAACAACAGAGGCTTCCAGGAAGACTCGGAGATTCGAGCTGCGGAGAAGAAGTTTGGGAGCAACAAGTAAGTCCTTGTCTTCCCCAGGGGCCCCTGTGCACTGCTGCCCTGCTCTGCTCCTGGTCAGGGAGCCCTGACAATAGGGCAGAGGCTCTGCTTTTAAGCCAAAAATGCTAGGTGACAGTGGCCCCGTTTGAGAAAGCCGCTCTGCTCTAGTTTCCTCTGAACTTGTCCGCCAACAGCGCCCTTAGAGGGCCAGGAGCCTGTGCTTTGTGGTGTAAGACCTTAGTTGGGAGGGTTGCCCTGTCCTGAGGGACCATTCTCCATTTGTCTGTTTTGTGACTCTTGTAATTCCTCTCTTGATTTGTGTGGTAGTGAGTGGGTATGCATGTGTGTGCAAATATATGTGGAGGCTAGAGGTCAGCTTCAGGTGCCATCCCAGCAACCATCCACCTTGTTTTTCAAGACAGAGTCTCTCTGAACTGGAGCTCACTAAATAGGCTTACTGAGTAGCAACACCAGCAATCCTCCTGTCTCTACCTCCCCAGTGCTGTGATTATAAGTTCATGCCACTGCACTTGGTTTTTTTTACATGGAGTCTGGGACTTGAACTTAGGTCCTCATGCTTCTAAGGCAAGCACTTTATCAAATAAGCCATCTCCTTGGTCTGCCCTCCCTAGCAAACATGGAATTAGATTTTTTTTTCTTGACAGGATTTCTCTGTGTAGCTCCTGGCTGTCCTGAAACACTCTGTAGGGATTAAAGTGGTATGCACAGCATGAAATTAGATTCCATCTTGAAATTTCTGTTCAGCTATTTGTGCTCATATGCATCTCGACACTCGGAAATGGTGATGATGCACCCTCAGTGGGGTTGGAGTACAACTCAGTGGTACTGCTGCCTGTGTCACTGACTAGATATTCTTATCTTGCCCTGGGGGGATGGTATTGGGAAGAGCCTGTCACAGGGTTCAGCAGAGCAAGGGGCTCGGTGGGTGAGGACAGCACATTGTCAGCCAACCTGCGCTTGACTGTCGAGCAAGCAGGGGGAGCATGAGTGCAGCCTCCCACCTTAGGTAGCCTGTGTCTTTGGAAACCCACAGAGGTTCCAAGTTGGAGGTAGTAGGGCCAGGGTCTCCTCTTCTTCAGCCTCATCCAGGAATTTGATGGGTATGATCTCTTACAGGGCCGAGATGGTGGTGCCTGACTTCTCTGAACTTTTCAAGGAGAGAGCCACAGCCCCTTTCTTTGTGTTTCAGGTAACAACAACTCTGGCCCTTGCACCAGCTCCTTCTTTGGGGCTGTTTCAGCCAGAGTAAGCCTAGCTGCCATTGCAAACCCTAGAGCCTCTCCCTGCCCTCAAGGATCATTGGTGTTTACTGGGGTTTCTGGGTACAGGACAGGTGGGCAAGGCCTGACAGACTGCTGACTCACAGGTGTTCTGCGTCGGGCTCTGGTGCCTGGATGAGTATTGGTACTACAGTGTCTTCACTCTGTCCATGCTGGTGGCTTTCGAGGCTTCCCTAGTGCAGCAGCAGATGAGGAACATGTCAGAGATCCGCAAGATGGGCAACAAGCCCCACATGATACAGGTGTGGCTGGTGGGACAGGTGGATGGTAACCCTGCCCAGCCCCGGGTGAGCACCATGCATATTCTATGTGACATACTTCCCTACTCATACTTCCAGGTCTACCGCAGCCGAAAATGGAGGCCCGTCGCCAGTGATGAGATTGTTCCTGGGGACATCGTGTCCATCGGTGAGGCAGGATTTCTCTCCCTCCAGACAGAAACCCTTACCTTAGTCTGTGGCTGATCCTCCTGCCTGCGTGTTGCAGGCCGGTCCCCCCAGGAGAACCTGGTGCCGTGCGATGTGCTGCTGCTTCGGGGCCGCTGCATCGTGGACGAGGCGATGCTCACAGGGGAATCGGTGCCACAGATGAAGGTGATGGGTGGAATCCACAGTTCACTAGCCAGTTCATGAAGACAGACATAGGGCAGGAGAGGCCAGTGGGCTGGAGTCATTTCCATAGGTGTGGGTGGGCCAGGTAGAGAGAACCAGCACATCCAGTCAGGGTGGGATTCTCTGTATCATGGAGGAGGTCTAATGCAGATCACCGGGCATTAACTCCACAAGTCCTGTGGTGAGAACGCAATAACCAAGGAGCCCAGGTGGATAGGATTTGCTGATCTAGGCAGGGGGCACTCATGGGAGTCAGACAATTCCCTGGGGGCCAGCCCTCCAGAGATGCAGCCTACTAGTGCCTCAGCCCTGGAAAGCTGAAGCGAGGCAATCATCCAGTTCTGACATTTTCTTTATCAGGAGCCCATTGAAGACCTGAGCCCAGACCGTGTCTTAGACCTGCAGGCTGATGCCCGGCTACATGTCATCTTTGGGGGCACCAAGGTGGTACAGCACATCCCCCCGCAGAAGGCGACCTCTGGCCTGAAGTGTAGGTGCCTTGAGGGTGTCCTGGGTGTCCTGCATCTGTAGCATGTACGTGAGACAGGGGTGTTAATGACACACGCCTCTGCTTGTCTCCTCAGCGGTTGACAATGGATGTGTGGCCTATGTCCTGAGGACTGGATTCAACACTTCCCAGGTATGGGAGGGCCCAAAGTGTGTGATGGATCCTTCTAGAACATTCACCCTAAGGCTAGTGCAGGCCTTACCATCATAGTGCTGCCTGCTTTCCCTGGCCTGAGATAACTGGGTGTGCCCACGGCAGTCTGGTGTACCATCCTAGGAAGGGGGTGTTAAGTGAGGTGCTCTGGGAAATGCTTCAGGGTTCTGCCTGGAGGGGTGATGAAAGCCTGGCTTCTCCTTTGCACTTGCTGCCCCTCCCGTGGCCCTGCGGTGGGCAGCCTTAACTCTTGTTGGAAATCCATTGGAGCTCTTTGTTTGCCCGCTTCATGGTCTGAAGCGGGCGTTGCTGTTTCCTAGAAAGAGAAGCCAGCCTCAATGCTCTCAGGGAGGGGAGGTTCCTGTCCCCCATAAACTCCTAGGAAAGACTGCTCCCCCACCCCATCCCTGCAGGGCAAGCTGCTGCGTACAATTCTCTTTGGGGTGAAGAGGGTGACTGCGAACAACCTGGAGACTTTCATCTTTATCCTCTTCCTCCTGGTGTTTGCTATTGCTGCCGCTGCATATGTGTGGATTGAAGGTAAGCACCCTGACAGCTCCTGCTCCACAGCCCCGTCCCTGCCCCAGGCTTCCAGGCCCTGTTTCCACAGGGACCAAGGACCCCAGCCGGAACCGCTACAAGCTCTTTCTTGAGTGTACCCTCATCCTTACCTCGGTTGTACCCCCTGAACTGCCCATTGAGCTGTCCCTGGCTGTCAACACCTCCCTCATAGCCCTGGCCAAGCTCTGTGAGTACTGAGTGATTGGTGGGGTATGGCACAACAGGCGGGAGCCTGGAGGGATCCCCTGACTCCAGACCCCATACCCCACCCCAGACATGTACTGCACAGAGCCTTTCCGGATCCCCTTTGCTGGCAAGGTCGAAGTATGCTGCTTTGACAAGACGGGTACCTTGACAAGTGACAGCCTGGTGGTGCGTGGTGTGGCAGGGCTGAGGTGAGCATAAAGGGACTTCCCACCCCCAGCAAACAGAACCAAGCTTGACCTGAGCCCCTACACTGAAGCCGTGCTTATGAGGTTCCATTACAGAGGGTCTTAGGTGGATATCAGGATGAGCGGTATTGGGTAGGGAGATAGATTCAGAACAGCTGGCACAGATCTGGGGCCTCATCTGTTGTGATCTCAGGAGTCATCCCTGAGGCCAGTAGTGTCAGAAGGTGGTCCCTGGTAGAGGTGCAGCTCACCCGCCCTCCTCTATCCATCTTGTACCAACTGTACCCTTCTTTGCAGAGATGGGAAGGAGGTGACCCCAGTGTCCAGCATTCCCATAGAGACACACCGCGCCCTGGCTTCCTGCCACTCACTCATGCAGCTGGAGGATGGCACCCTAGTGGGTGACCCCCTGGAGAAGGCCATGCTGACAGCTGTGGACTGGACACTGACCAAAGGTGAGCAACTGGAATTCAAGGCCTGGCATGGGTGGCCTCTCTGTCCTGGGCAGGCTCGCCCATGATGGTGACATTCTTCCAGGCTAGTGCCAGGCTGGCCTCACACCAGTATCTTTTTGGGTCAGTGTCCAGTCTTCCATGACTGATCCACTTGCCTGTTGTGACCAGCAGGATTCTGGGGATGCTGGGGTGGGAAAACTGGGGCAGAGTGTGGGGGGCTTGGCTACCTCTCTGGAGCGAAGCCCCTCAGGACTCGTACTTATTTGTTTCCAGATGAGAAAGTATTCCCCCGAAGTATTAAAACTCAGGGGCTGAAAATTCACCAGCGCTTTCATTTTGCCAGTGCCCTAAAGCGAATGTCCGTGCTCGCCTCCTACGAGAAGCTCGGCTCTACTGACCTCTGCTACATCGCGGCTGTGAAGGGGGCCCCTGAAACCCTGCACTCCATGGTGAGCCAGCCCCAACCCTGGGTTAAGGGGCAGTCAGGGATCAGGCAGTGACGTGCCCCTGTGTTCCATGCAGTTTTCCCAGTGCCCAGCTGACTACCACCACATCCACACTGAGATCTCGCGGGAAGGAGCCCGAGTCCTGGCTCTGGGGTACAAGGAGCTAGGGCATCTCACGCATCAGCAGGTGAGGGTCTGCCATACTCAACAACCCTGCTACCCTGCCACATCCGTGGGAATGAGCGCAATTTCATATTACCTTCTCTGCTCTGGGATGTCCTGGGCACTTCCTCAGGGAAGGCCAGATGGCGTTTCAGATTCCACCATCCTTGTTCCTGTCACCTGGTGATCAGAAGGCCATAGTGGATCCGCACCCTCCCTCTGCTCCCTCCCTCTGCCCTGCCCTTCTTCGCAACCTCTGACAGTGCAGCTGCCCTTTGACCTACTTCTTGGTCCTGGTCCAGTCTGCTTACCTGCTACAGCCAAACATCCCTCTGGACCTTACTGTCAGCTGACAGCCCTGAGATGGAGACCCACTCAAGCCAGGACGCAAAGCCTCTGTCCTCCTGCATTGTGCCTGCCTTGCTTCTGGGCCTGTCCCCCGGTGCTGTCCACCCTGACCCCCCCCTCACTCTTACTCTACTGTGTCTTCTGTGACCCTGAGGGTGGCGACCTTGTGCAGTCCCACTTCTGAACTGAGCCACAGAGGGCTCTGTGATGTGTCCATGTCTGCAGTCACAAGTTGGGTCTAGACCTCCCCGCATCATTAGCTGGACCCTACTTGGCACCTACCTTTCCTCTCCCCTCCTAACGCTGACATTTCTCTTCTTAGGAGACTGGGCCTCTTTTCTCCCACACCATCACACACATGCACAGTGGCTCTACTTGCTGAGGCACTTGTAACCTGCTTTCCTAACTGGGTTCCTCACTCAGGGAGGTTTGAAGAGGCTGGTGGGAAGGACAGACGGTGAAGATATCCTGCATCTGTCCACAGGCCCGGGAGGTCAAGCGGGAGGCACTGGAGTGCAGCCTCAAGTTCGTGGGCTTCATTGTGGTCTCCTGTCCACTCAAGGCTGACTCAAAGGCTGTGATCCGCGAGATCCAGAATGCATCCCACAGGGTATGAGCAAAGTGAGAAGTGGGAGCAGGGGCAAGGTGCTGGCAGCAGAGAACCGTGACAGCTCTAGTTCTCAGGAGTAAGGGACCACAGGTTTTAAGCTGGGTATAGATGTGGCTGGCACTTCAGGACTGGGTAGAGGATCCTCTGCTACATGGCCCCCTCTTAGAACATACATCACCTCCTCAGACTTTCTGTGACTATGAGAAGGAAGCAGAAGTTGGAGGTAAGGGATCTGGAGGCCATGTCTGTCCTGGTGAACAGTCTCAGAGAGAGGCAAATAAGACAACTGGTCCCCATTGCCCTCGTAGGTCATGGCCTACTTATCTGCCTTTCCCATCACTAAAATGTTCTCTGTACAAGCAGGTACCAGGCCCTGAACACTGACAGCCAAGAGCTAATTCTTAATTTGTGTTTTTAAGTAAAAGCAATAAGCTGGGTGGTGGCGCACACCTTTAATTCCAGCACTCGAGAGGCAGAGCCAGGCGGATCTCTATGAGTTCGAGACCAGCCTGGGCTACAAAGCGAGTTCCAGGACAGCCAAGGCTACACAGAGAAACCCTGTCTCGAAAAACCAAAAAAAAAAAAAAAAATTAAGAGAAGAGAAAAAAAAAAAGCAATAAGCTGAATGTAGTGACATGCCCATTACCCTAGAGAGGCAGAGGTCAGTGAGTTTAGGGTCTACATAGTGAGTCCAAGGCCAGCCAGGCCTTCATGGTGAGACCTTGGCCCAAAAAGCAAAAAGTAGGATCCCAAGAGTTGGCTCAGCAGTTAAGAGAACTTGGTACTCAGTCATGAGGACCAAAGTTTGGATCCTGACACCCACAAAATAACTATAACTCCAGCTGTGAGAAATCAGACATCCCTTTTGGCCTTCATATCCAAAGGTGCACACACCCATTCCTATGAACACGTAATAAAAAGTGAATTGCTTTAAGAAGCAAAGCATTGAGGTTGGAGTGTGCTCAGTGTGTGAGCGGCCCTGGTGCCAGCTCAGCCAGGACTGTGGTGTCTGATAAACTGGCACAGCCTTGCCGTTTGGATAGCAAAGGATAACCTGGGTTAGTAGGCTGTGCTGTCCCATGGGGGTTGTGGCCTTTTCCCTCATACTTTCTTAGGAGGAGCTGTGAGGCCAAGGTAAGAATTCTGCCCAACAAATCTTCCCTGCTAAGCCTTGTCCCCTGTCCCATAGGTGGTCATGATCACAGGGGACAACCCACTCACTGCCTGCCATGTGGCTCAGGAGCTACACTTCATTGACAAGGCCCACACGCTCATCTTGCATCCTCCCTCGGAGAAAGGTGAGGCTGGGTGGCTGGGGCCCTAGTCCAGGACCAGTGCCTTACCACTATTTACTGCTGATCACAATTGATGTCAGCTCCACTATGAGGACGCCCCAGAACATAGGCAATGTGGTGTGTGGGTGTGTGGTATAGAGCACCAATGGATTCCTGAGTCTGCCTTGCTTGTTTACAACAGGCCTCATGCACACTGCCAGACAGGTACTCATTCGTCATCCTTGCCCACCTTGGGCTGGGCAGGTTACTCCTGTGCCATTGCCCATGGGTTGCTAGGTGCCCAACACTGAGGATGGTAGATCCTTGGTAAAAGGCACGGCATGTTCTTAGCACATCTGTCTGCTCTGCCCTGCACTGTGGGCAGCTCTATGCACAATGTAAGGAGGAAATAAACTGCTAAGCTGACTATTGGCATCTTACTTGAAAGCAAGGAGGCTGGGACTCAAAAGGAAGTCCACTTAGCTAAGTGTGAGGGTGCACTCCTGTCAGCCCAGCTCTTGAGGCAGGAAGATTGCTGTTAGTTCCAGGCCAGCCTGGGCTACACAGTGGCTTTCAGGCCAGTTTTTGCATACATATCTTCTGAGACCAGGCTTCAGAATGTTTCCTATGTAAGCAAGTGAACCCACTCTTTTTGTTTTGGTTTGGTTTGGTTTGGTTTTGGTTTTTGGTTTTTCGAGACAGGGTTTCTCTGTGTAGCTTTGGTGCCTTTCCTGGAACTCACTCTGTAGCCCAGGCTGGCCTCAAACTCACAGAGATCCACCTGGCTCTGCCTCTGGAGTGCTAGGATTAAAGGCATGCCACCACCACCCAGCTGTGAACCCCTTTCTTGCTCGGAGTCACTTACTGTCACTTAGTGCAGGACCCATATGAGGAGCAGTGGGTGCCCAATGCCGGATGGCAGAATGGAAGGTGGGAAGTGTACCCGGCGAGGAAGCCTTCTAGAAACTCCCACTGCTGCTCAGAGAACTCAGTCCTCACTCTTAACTGTTGGTCCCACGTCTCCCTCCATTCCAGCCCTGTATGCTATGTTCTTCTTGGACCTGAGGGTTGTGGGCAGGTGACCCTAAAAAGTGGGTCCCATGGGGCTTAGCATGGGAGGGATCCTAGCTCCAAGAGGGCTGGAGTTGAGGCTGGCGGTAGAGATCTGTTAGATGAGGGATCAGTGTTCTGTAACTTCTAGAGGAGACAGTGGCTTGACTGCTGAGAGACCAGCCCTGTGTTTGCATCCAGCCCCTCCTGCAGCTGCTGGAACAAGGCTCAGTTTCTGAGTCCTCGATTTCCTTGCCTGTACCTGTGTGTGTTCCCTGTGAAATGCCCAGGGCAGGGCCAGGTTCTGGGGGAGGCTGTGCTCTTGGCTCTGGAGTCCCAACCCTGACCGTAGATGTGACCCACAGGCCAGCCGTGTGAATGGCGCTCCATCGATAGCAGCATCGTGCTGCCTCTGAGCCTGGGCTCCCCCAAGGCCCTGGCCCTGGAGCACGCGCTGTGCCTCACAGGTGATGGCTTGGCTCACCTGCAGGCTGTGGACCCCCAGCAGCTGCTATGCCTCATCCCTCATGTGCAAGTGTTTGCCCGTGTGGCCCCCAAGCAGAAGGTATGTGCAGGACCCTAGGGTTGGGCACTGGGGGCTTTGGAAGTGGCTACAGCCCTATTTATCTCATGTCTACCATGCAGGAATTTGTCATCACTAGCCTGAAAGAGCTGGGCTATGTGACCCTCATGTGTGGAGATGGCACCAATGACGTGGGCGCACTGAAGCATGCTGATGTGGGTGAGCTCCAATAGCTGGGGCTGTGTCTCCATCACTGGTGTGGGGGCATCTCACCTGGCCCTGTTCCTCATAGACAGTCAGGGGTGTTTGAGTCATATGAGAGGAGCTGGGGGTATGGCTGTGTGGAAAGCGCCTGCCTAGAATCCTCCAATGAGAGGCCGGGGGTGTGGCGCAGTGTAGAGGTCTTCCTTATATGTACATAGCCCTGGATTTCATCCCAAACACTGAAAAAAGAAGTAATTTTAACTAACAACCTCCCTGGGCAGTGGTGCTCATCCAGGCAGAGCTCAAGAGAATCAGGGGTCCAAGTTCATTCTTGCCTATACTTAGTAAGGCTAGCCTGGTTACATGGAACCTTGTCTTTTAAAAAGAAATCTTGAGGGGGGCTACAAGGCCAGGGAAGGGTACAGGCATGAGGAACAGAGGATAGGAGGAAAGAGGAAGTTGGGGGCATTGTTGTATGAATCCCACAACCACAGGTCACTGTCCAGACCAGTGTTGACAACACTGAACTGCAAAGGCTGAGCTTTGGTCTTTGTTCTTTTCCATTTGACCTGCATTGTCTGCAGTTCTTACCCTCATAGACTTTTCTCTCAAGTAATTAGTTTCTTGAAGGCCAGCAGTTTTCAGTTGCTCATTTTAGGTTCTGATGGGATTTTTGTGCTCATTTGAGCCTGATCTTGCTGTGTTGCCTGGCCTGGAACTCAAGCCCCTCCTGCTTCTGCCTCCAGGGGGCTAGGATCACAGCTGTGCCTGTGTCAGCATGGTTCTGACACCCCTGAATCCGTGTGATCTCCTTTCGACTTCTTGGGGCTTCTACTTTCTTTTTCAAATAACAACTGTTCACATTCTCTCTTTACAAACTGCAAGTGATGCTTTTTTAAAAAATTGATTCTGGCCGGGCGGTGGTGGCACACGCCTTTAATCCCAGCACTCAGGAGGCAGAGGCAGGTGGATCTCTGAGGTCAAGGACAGCGTGTTCTACAAATAGAGTCCCCGGACAGCCAGGACTACACAGAGAAACCCTGTCAGGATAAAAAAGAAAATTGGTTCTGGGATTGAACTTGGGGACTTGAGCATGGGTGGGCAGGTATTCTACCGCTGAGCTCCATCCCCAGCCTTGCTTTCATTTTTTCACCCAGTGTTGTAAATACAGTTGTTAGTATTGTGTGATGTGTGTTCATGCTGGTGGAGGCGCATGCCTGCTACCACATAGCTGTAAAAGTCAGAGGACAGCCTTGTGGAATTGGTTCTCTTCACATTCACACGAATGCCAGGAATGTGTGGGAAGTGCTTTTATCTGCCAAGCCATTCTCCAGCGAAACAAGGTGGCCAGTCTCTGAGGGCCCCATAGGGCAGTCAGGTGAAATCGGGATCTTGGAACTGGTGGGTGGTGAGCTCAGCCTGAGGTCTAGCTCTGCAGCTGGGCACTGGTACCTGCCCCTGGGCCGCTTTCCATCAGTCCTCCCCAATACTTTCTCAGGTGTAGCACTCCTAGCCAATGCCCCTGAGAAGGTTGTAGAACGGCGGCGGCGGCCAAGGGACAGCCCGGTCCTGAGCAACAGTGGCCCCAGAGTCTCCTCCAGGTCAACCAAACAGAGGTCGGCACTCCTGTCCTCTGAGGAGCCACCAGCCTCCCACAGGGTGAGTGTTCAGATTGGAAATGCCCATAACCCGTGCTAGCCAGGGCTGACCCCTGCTGCCCACCCCACAGGACCGCCTGAGCCAGGTGCTTCGAGACCTGGAGGACGAGAGCACGCCCATTGTGAAGCTGGGGGATGCCAGCATTGCAGCACCCTTCACCTCCAAGCTCTCCTCCATCCAATGCAGTGAGTTCCAAGCACCTGCCCTCTGCCGGGAGCCCTGCTCACCCAGCACCGTGCCTACTCATGCCCTGCTTTCCCACAGTCTGCCACGTGATCAAGCAGGGCCGTTGCACGTTGGTGACGACACTACAGATGTTCAAGATCCTGGCCCTCAATGCCCTCATCCTGGCATATAGCCAAAGTGTCCTCTACCTGGAGGGTGTCAAGTTCAGTGACTTCCAGGCCACCCTGCAGGGGCTGCTGCTGGCCGGCTGCTTCCTCTTCATCTCACGCTCCAAGGTGGGCCCTGCACCGCCTAGGGCTGGCCATAGGACATTTCAAGAGCTCTTGTGGATTGGAATTCTCATCCCCAAGTTACAGACAGAGACCTAGAGCCCCGAGGCAGGAGTGTCCCTGAGACTGCACAGGACATGCAGACAGGGTCAAGCCTGGATAGCTGCCAGTGATATTGCTTAGGGTATACCACTGTCTGTGAGCTTGGGGTTCAGGCAGGTCACAGTCCCCAGGGCAAAGGAAATGATGAATAAGAGCAAGCAGAGGATACAGTGCTGTGAGGGGGAAAGTGTGTCACAGACTTCAGGGGTTGGCCTCAGGGATAGCCAGGGAGGCCTCCTGAGGAAAGGGCGCTGCCACAACCAGGAGTCTGTACTGGCCACTAATGTGGCGAAATAGAGGTCCCAGTGGTCATCGGATGTGTGTCAACTTCCCATCAGGGTGAGGAAAGGCTGCACGGGACACCTTGAAACAAAAGGTCTGTCTTGGCTTAGGCTTCCAGAAGTTTCAGGCCATACATATTTAGAGCTCTGCACCTCACAGCAACTAAAAGAGGAAGGCCTGGGATTGTCCCCAAGGCTATACTCCCTTCATGCTGGCCCCACCATCTAAGCTTCTCTCAGTCCAGGCATAGGTCAGAGCCTTAGGAATTAGTCACTTTCCAAATGCCCTACTGTGCCGGGCGGTGGTGGCGCACACCTTTAATCCCAGCACAGGCGGATCTCTGTGAGTTCAAGGCCAAGCCTGGTCTACAGAGTGAGTTCCAGGAAAGGTGCAAAACTATACAGAGAAACCCTGTCTTGAAAAAAAACCAAATCCCCTACTGTAGCATGTTCCCTGGGTCTTCTGAGGACATTTCAGATCCCACCTAATAGGATGGGAAGCTAGCAATCTGGACCAGGCCCTGGGCTCTGACTGTCATCTTGGGAGTAGGGAGGATAAATCTGTTTCCTGATGGAGACCTCCATTGCTACCATGGCAGTACAGACTGTTTTGGGCATAGGCAGTCCCAAGATCAGGATGAAACAAGATGCCTGAGGAGACAGGAGTATCATCTCTCTACCTGTTGAGTGAGTAAGCTGACTCTGACGGTCAGTCCTGCCCCACAGCCTCTCAAGACACTCTCCCGAGAGCGGCCCCTGCCCAACATCTTCAACCTGTACACCATTCTCACAGTGATGTTGCAGTTCGCCGTCCACTTTCTGAGCCTCGTCTACCTGTACCGTGAGGCCCAGGCACGCAGCCCTGAGAAGTAAGTGCGGTTCCAGGAGGAGAGGAGGGAGGAACTCTCTGTCCGGGCCTTGGGAAGCCACAGAGGGTGCCTGAGCAGGAGAGGGGTACTGACACCCACATGTCCCTGTAGGCAGGAACAGTTTGTAGACCTATACAAGGAGTTTGAGCCGACCCTGGTCAACAGCACTGTGTACATCATGGCTATGGCCATGCAGATGGCTACCTTCGCCATCAACTACAAGGTGAGACCCCACATACCTCCCCTTCCCACCTGGCCTACCCCCTGCTCAGCCCTCCCCAGGCAGCTGTCTCTTTTCACCACAGGGCCCACCCTTCATGGAGAGTCTGCCTGAGAACAAGCCCCTGGTGTGGAGTCTGGCGGTGTCACTGCTGGCCATCATTGGCTTGCTCCTTGGTTCCTCACCGGACTTCAACAGCCAGTTTGGCCTCGTGGACATCCCTGTGGAGGTGAGTGGCCCTGAGCAATGGCCTCTGGCTCAGCCCAGTCTGGCCCAGCCACTGGCCCAGCTCACCTGCCTTCTCCTTGACAGTTCAAGCTGGTCATTGGCCAGGTCCTGGCCCTGGACTTCTGCCTGGCACTCCTGGCTGACCGTGTCCTACAGTTCTTTTTGGGGACTCCGAAGCTGAAAGTGCCTTCCTGAGATGATGGTGCTGGTATCCACCACCTACCCTGGCTGCTGCTGGGCAGGAGCATTGTCCCCCATGGCTCCAGGAGGGAACACTGCTCCCATCTCCACAGTGAGGCAGCCCCGCCTTGCCCTTGGAAGACTGAGCTGGGACCCTTGTGGGCAACCACTGGCCAGGCTAGTGAAAGCAGTCCTGGCTAGCGCCTTTGGTAAATAAATTGGCATCTGCAATTTTATGAAGCCTGCCTCCACTTATCTGTGCCACACAGAGCCCCTGGGAATTGGAGGGGCCAGGTGGTCACCAAAGAAAGGCCTGGCATCACTACAAGCCCAGGGAGGAGAGTGAGAATGACCCCTCTGGGCATTCAGCCTGGAGCTGGAGACCTCGGTTTTCCCATCAGTTTTCCCATCGTCCTGCTGTCCCTGCAGTCAGCCACCACTGGGTAGTCTCCTTACTTTGAAAGGCAAACGTGCAGGTGGGGGACTCCTGAGCCTGGGATAGTTCTTGGAGGTCCCAGTGCAAGGTGTTTGTGTTCCTGCCTGCCCCTGAGAACACTGACGGCACTGGAAGAGAACCGCCTCAAGAGCCTGGCCCAACCAAATATTTAATCCCAGCACTCAGCTGGCAGAGGCAGGGGGATCTCCAGAGTTTGAGGCTAACCTGGTTTACACACGGAATTCAGGCCAGCCAGGCCAAATAGTGAGACACGTCTCTCTCCCCCCCTCCCCCTCGAATAAAGGGAACCTGACCCATGGAAGCTACAGGGTGCTGGGCAGGTTCTGCGGCACTCTTCATAACATCAGTTCTTCACAGGGGGCGCCCTGGATCTAAAAGCCTGGGCCGGGAGTTCGGTCTAGTCGCTGGGCGGGGCAGGGTTCTGGAGCGGGAAACCCAGGCTTGCTGGAAAGGAGTACTGCCAGGCTTTGGGGTGATGCACAAATCTACGGAAAGGACCCCTGGCCCGCTGAGGCTCAGCTACAGGGAGCCTGGGATGAGCACTAGAAGCTAGTCAGAAGTCCGATGGCGGCTTCCGGGAGGGGCGTGTCATCTTGGGGCGTGGTAGAAGTGGGGCGGGGCGATAGCACTGGGCCCGCGGAGGCAGGAAATCGGGGCTGGTCCCGGGCGGCGCGCAGCCCTGTCCCTATCTCGGCTCTGGCTACGCGTTTACCACCCCACCCCCTGCCCCCGGGCCTCGCCATGGACGCTACGGAGACAGGTAGGGGGGTGGGGACGGGGGGGGGGTGCTCCCTCCACCGCTCCTCAGCTCCTAACCCAGGGAGCCCCACTTACCCATGAGCTACCTGACAGCCGGGAAAGAAGTACTGGAACGGGAAGGACGTGGGGAGGTCTGCGCACCTTGGAGACACCCCCCACCCCCCGAAGCGCACAGGAGACTCCAGCCCCCAGCCCTCCGATTGCCCTGCAGATCCGGCACCCCGGATGCCTGGGGGAAGGGGCCCAGGAAGGGGAAGTGGCCGCTTCTGCTTCTGATTACACGATGGATGGGGGCAGGGTGTCACGGCCAGGATCCTTGCAGGGTGCCCCAGGGGCATCAGGCTAGGGGGCGGTGGCAGAATTGTGACTAGGTTTGGGTTATGTTTTCGGCTGTCTTTGTGTGTGTGTGTCGAGTGTCATCAGTCCTGTCCCTTGTGGTTTCAGCCGTACTCCAGTGTGTTTATGCCGCAGGCTAAGTGTCTGTGCGTCCCACGTGCGTTTCCATCTGTCTACCCTGGGGTCCATGTGGCTCCATCGTCAAGCCAGTCCTCTACTTTGGCATTCGTGTGTCAGCTGCATATGTTTTCTTCTTTTGCTTATGTGTCCGTGCCTGTGTGGGTGTCTCTGTGACTGTGAGCAACTGCTGCTCTGATTTTGCCTGGGTCCATCTGTCTGGTCCAAAGTGACCCCACCGAAGCTCACTGTCCCATCCTACACTAGTCTTAGGCCAAGACTCACTCAAGTCTCTGTTTCTCTCTCTCTTCCACCTCTGCTTGAGAGTGGTTGAGGTGCATGCAGATTGCTTTGCCACCACTGTGGATGGAGGGAGACAGTGGTTGGCTCATGTTTTCTTACACTTCCCTCCCCCAGAGCTAACCCCAGCTCCCGAGGGCAGGAAGAGGTACAGTGACATCTTCCAGAGCCTGGACAACCTTGAGATATCATTGGGGAACGTGTGAGTCTAAAGCCTGTCACCAAATCTAGCTAAGCTCCCTATCTGCTGCCCCACATCTGGACACACTGACTTCCACCTCCTGAGCCTAAGATAGGACCCTCCCAAACACCTGTGCCTTCTGGCATTCTAGATACACAGGTGTTTGGGTATATCTCAAAAGTGATCCGGAGACACACACACACACACACACACACACACACAAAACCTCATGATCCCTTAAAATGGTTGAAATAGCTATAATCCCACTCTGTGAACCCCTCAATTACTTAAGGCCCTTCAAGCCCTTTCTCGTCCTGTTTTTAGGAAAAGACCTCACCTGGGGATGTGGCTGAGTGTGCATAACATCCTGCCTGTATCACAAAAGGGAAAAGGGGAGTTAGGAGTTCAATTGATAAAATGCTTGTCTGGCATACACAAAGCCTGGTTTCCGTCCATAGTACTGCACAAACCAACCAGGGTGATGGTGCATCCATGTAATTCCCATACTTTTGAAGTGGAGGCCGACACAGTGAGTTGAAGGCCTGCCTGGATACATGAGCTTCTGTCTCAAAACAAACAAGCCACAGCTTCACCTGCCTCCCTTAAATCCTCAGATCACACCTTCTAAATCACAGATAACATCAAAGACTGTATCTCCCCTTTCTCCTTCAACTGTCCTAGCATCCCCAGAACTCTTCCCCAACAAAGAACAGTCTGGGCAGAAATGGCTTCCTCATATCCTCATACCCCTACTCCCCACCCCACCCCCAGGGCTTTCGACCCCCTGGCTGGAGACCTTGTCCTCAGAGAAGACCTGGAGCCTGAGAAGATTGCCACAGTCACAGCGGTGAATGAGGAGGTAGGGACAGGATCAGGGTCCTCAGTGAGGCCAGCCCCTGGCTTGCTTGCTCCTGAATGCTGTCTCTTATCCTCTTACCCCAGAGCAGTGAAGCCAGCTGTTGGAGTGATCCCTCCCCAGAGGGTCCTGGACCCCTCACAGGTAGGGGAGGATTTCAGACAAGGATGGGGGTGGGTAGAGGAGGTCATTCCTTCACCAAGGTATCACAACCCTGTTCTGTGCCAGGTTCAGGAGACAGGGCAGAGCCCACAGTGCCCCTGTCCTAAAGTATTCCCCAGTTTTGAGTAGAGAATCTGTAAATTATGGTACTGACTGATTCCAAAAGGGGATTTAGGGATCCATGAACATGTGGAACAGAAGCCATGGGTCGGTCTCGGAGTGCAGGGAAGGCTTCCTTCCACAGGAGGGCTGGGCTCAGGGGTTTCCCTATGTGTCCCAGAGGAAGAACTAGATTTGCGACTCATTCGGACCAAGGGCGGTGTGGATGCTGCCCTGGAGTATGCCAAGGCATGGAGCCGATATGCCAAGGAGCTGCTGGCCTGGACAGACAAGAGAGCCAACTATGGTGAGGCTTCCTTCTGCTCAGCCCCTGATAGCAAGCAGGACCCCAACCTCAGCTGCCTGTGGGACCCAAACCCCACTGTCTCCCCTTAGAGCTCGAGTTTGCTAAGAGTGTCATGAAGATGGCTGAGGCCGGCAAGGCATCCATTCTCCAGCAGGTACCAGCCCTTCCCAGAGCCCAGCCCCCCCCCAGGTCCTCCATCCCTCTCTGTTCAGTTCCTGAGCCAGCCCTGCACTCCACCCCAGAGCCAAATGCCACTCCAGTACATCTACACCTTGTTTCTGGAGCATGACCTCAGCCTGGGATCCCTGGCCGTGGAAACGCTGGCCCAGCAGAAGAGAGATTACCACCAGGTAAGCATATCCTCACCACCACTACCCCTGCAAGCGCCACTCAGGAGGAAGCTAGAGCCCAGAGATGCTCAGGATCTTGTCAAAGTTCCTACACTGAGATTCAAACCCAGATTCCCATGAGACTGCAACACACACACACACACACACACACACACACACACACACACACACAATGGTGCTTTCATTTGAGAGGAGGGATGATGTGAGGATACCAGCAGAACTATATCTCCAGCCCCAAATTTTAAAAATTTTCAACTTAGAAATGCCAGTTTCATAGGGCATAGTGGTGCACACCTTTAATCCTAGTAATTGAGAGGCAAAGGTAGGTAGATCTCTGAGTTCCAGACCAGCCTGATCTACATAGTGAATTCTAGGACAGCCTGAGCTACATGTGAGACTGTTTTGAACAAACAAAGCAAAGAAGAAATACTGATTTCAAGCTTGGCACAGCGGTGCACACCTCTAATTTCAACACTGGGGAAACTGAAGCAGTCAAGAGTCGCTGAGATGGTAGCCAGCCAAGGCCTCATAGTAAGACCCATCTTTAAAAAAAAAAAATGGTTTCAGGGCCAGTGAGGGCCAGTGAGATGGCTCAGAAGGTAAAGGCGCTTGCTGCCTGAGGACTGAGTTCAATCTCTGAAACCCACATAGAGGTAGAAAGAGAGCCCCAACTTCATGATGCTATCCTCTACCCTCCACACACATGCCATGACCTGTATGCCCATGTACACACATCATACACACATAATAACAATAAATAAATTAATAGATTTTTAAAAAAGAAGGGCTGGAGATATAGCACAATAGTAGAATTAGTTAACACATGCAAGGCCATGGTTCAAATCCCCAGTAGCAAACAAAAACAAAACAAAGAGGGAACCCATGGAGTTGGCTCAGCAGGTGAAGATGCTTGCCACCAAGCCTGGCAATGTAAGTTGGTCCCCGGAACCCATTTGGAGGAAGGAGAAACACCGACTCCCACAAACCGCCTTCTGACCTCACACATGCTGGCATGAATGTGTCCCCACACATATATAAACACAAAATAAATAAGTAAAAATTTAAAAGGGGGCTGGAGAGATGCCTCAAAGGTTAAGAGCACATACCGCTCTTGAAGAGGTACTGAGTTCCTAGCAACCATGAGTCCACAACCACCTGTAACTCCAGCTACCTGGGGATCTGATGCCTCTAGCCTCCATAGGCACCCACACTCATGTGCACAAGCCTGCATACATTCACACATTTAAAAATAATAAAAATAAAATTTAAAATTTTAATCGAAAAGAATACACCAGTAGGGGTGTCAGGATGGCTTTTCTCAGGAATAAGACCTCAGGATGTCTGTGTCCCTGAAGAGGGCATGATCACACAACTTTCTGCTCATGTACATGGGCCTAGGGTAGAGCAGGCCTGGTTGAAACAGCAGATTCAGGAACGGGTTCAGGTCTGAGGTTTGGGTGGTGGTGTCTAAGGTAGAGCCTATGAGGGGTGGGGGTGGGGATGGGGGGGTCAGGAAACAAGGAATGGGGAGTACTGAAGCTGCTTCTCCATCCCATCCTCCACTCGGCAGCCTCTAGCGGCCAAAAGGATGGAAATTGAAAAGTGGAGGAAGGAATTCAAGGAGCAGTGGCTGAAGGAGCAGAAACGCATGGTAAGGCCCTGCGCGGGTGGGCCCTGCACCACAGACTGGAGGCCTCTGCAGACAGCAGACCGAGGCCTTATTAAGGTCCTCTTATTGCCTCCAAGAATGAGGCAGTGCAGGCGCTGCGGCGCGCCCAGCTCCAGTACACTCAACGCAGAGAAGACCTGTGGGCACGTTCCCAGGGGTCCCCTGAGGACCCTCCTCCCCAGGCGTCTCCGGGATCCAGCAAGCAGCAGGAGCGCAGACGGCGCTCCCGAGAGGAGGCACAGGCCAAGGTGGAGGCCCTTTACCCAGAACCCCTAACATTGCCTACTTTCCTCTCCCCAACTCCAGGCCTCTTAAGCCGTCTCTGCCTTGGTTTCCCCAGGCACAAGAGGCGGAGGCTCTATACCAGGCCTGTGTTCGGGAGGCCAATGCGCGCCAGCAGGATCTGGAGACCACCAAGCAGCGGATAGTGTCACATGTACGCAAGTTGGTATTGCAAGGAGACGAAGTGCTTAGGCGGGTAAGTCCTTCCCCCACGGTCACCCTTGGTTCATTGCACTTGAGTAAATAAATACTCTGTTCCATCATTAGTGCAGGCCCCATACCCTGATGATACCCCCTTACAGCCTACCAGTGACAGACCCTGTTCTGGAACACTGGCCTTGCTTTTTGCTAAGTGTTCGGCCCCACCATACCCCGGCAGCCCAGGTCCAGTCTTCTGAGATTATGCATACCTCCACCCTTGCAGGTGACGCTGGGCCTGTTTGAGCTGCGAGGCGCACAGGCAGAGCGAGGACCTCGCGCTTTCTCTGCTCTGGCTGAGTGCTGTGCGCCCTTTGAGCCCGGCCAGCGCTACCAGGAGTTTGTGCGGGCACTGCAGCCTGGGGCCCCGCCACCGCCATCTCCTGCCTTCTGCTTCCAGGAGTTCACACCTGTGGTGCACAGGTGGGCCCTAGGGCTGGGCTTGGAGTAAGCCCAGAAGCCCAATGCCAGGTTTTAATATGTGTATATAATATACTTTGATTGTGTTCACCTCTGATACCCTCTCTTGCTCCCTTCCACCCCGGCTGAATCCCTTACTCTCCCAACTAGTCCCCGTTTCTTTAATGTCTTCAGGATTTTTGTTTTGTTTTGTTTGAGACAGGGTTTGTCTGCATAGCCCCGGCTGCCCTGGAACTCCCTCTGTAGACCATGTTGGCCTCCAACTCACAGAGATCCACCTGCCTCTGCCTCCCGAGTGCTGGGATTAAAGGCATGTACCACCATTGGCAGGCCCTGGGATATTTTTGAAACAGGGTCTCTCTATATAGCTCTTGCTGTCCTTTGACTCACTTAGTGTCTTTTTATTTAAAAAATTATTTCTATTTAGATGTATGTGTATGCCACCTGTGTGCAGGTACCCTTAGAGACCAGAAGAGGGCATCAGAACCTGTGGAGCTGTACTTAGGGGCAGTTGTGAGCCACATATGTGGGTGCTAGGAACTGAGCTTGGGTTCTGGAACAGCAGCCAAACACTCATAGCCACTGAGCCACCTCTCCAGCCCCTTCCTGTGTTGTTTGCTTTGAAATGGGTCAGTGGTTTTCTTTAGGGGTACTTACAGGATCATGGGGCACTTTTGATGAATTACCCCAGTCTTAGGGTGGTGGGGCTAGGATCCTTATGGGGCTGAGATGGCCCTGGACACCAGAGCTTGCAAACCTTTGGAGTTGGGACCCAGATGCTATGCCCACTTGCTGTCACCCAGGCCATCTTCCTGGGGACCAAGCCCTCAAATCTCTCTCTCCCAGTTCCCCTCAGGACACAAAAAAGAAGTTTTCAGGGCCCCCACATGCAAGGCTGGAGGAGGGTTCCTCTGAACCTGGCCCTTGGGACGATACCAGCTTAGGAAGCCAGGGTAAGTTCATGGGGGCCTGGTGGGTATAAGGCCTGGACTTGGGCCAGCCTGACTGACCTATTCTCCCCCAGGGATGCCAGGCCCCACTCCAGGCAGTGATGTGGACAGTGTAGGTGGTGGTCATGAATCCCAGTCTCTGGATTCCCCTACTTCCAGCCCAGGTGAATGTAGGACCTGACCCTTCCCTGCCCACACACACCTGTACCTTCCTACCATCTGTCCTCCAGCTCCTAGCCAAGCACTGACCTTTAATCTCCACTCTACCTTTTGGCCTCTGATCTGTCTCATACCCCCTGATCCTCAAGTGCTGACCCACTGTCTTGGTGGAAGTTTCCTCTTAGCCACCAGACAAGGGCCTGGCCCGTTCCTGGACTTAGCCTCTTGTCTCTGACCCTTTCTCTCAAGGATATCTCTGGGTGTTTTTGGAAGCCCTAAAAACCAAACCTGCCTCCTTAGACCTAGCCTGCCCCATGACCACCATAATGATCCTACCTCTGTGCCCCCTGACCCCAGGTGCTGGCACTCGGAGGCTTGTGAAGGCGTCATCTACAGGCACTGAGTCCTCTGATGACTTTGAGGAGCGAGACCCTGGTAAGCTCGACATATGTGGGCAGGTGGACTCACAGGGACAAGTGGGTGGCTCTGACAGCCCTGACCTCCCTCCTTGCAGATCTGGGGGATGGGATGGAGAACGGACTAGGCAGCCCCTTCAGGAAGTGGACACTGTCCACAGCCGCTCAGACCCACCGGCTACGGCGGCTGCGTGGCCCAGCCAAGTGCAGAGAATGTGAAGCCTTCATGGTCAGCGGGACAGAGTGTGAAGAGGTGTGGCCTGGACTGGAGACCTAATGACCTCTGCTGACTTTCACCAAACACACTGACCCAGATCCCTGCAGCCCTTTTGCTCCAGGGCCTACCTTTGTCTGATGACCTCTCTCAGTCTTGATGTTTGTTTATTTATCGTGTGTGTGTGTGTGTGTGTGTGTGTGTGTGTGTGTGTGTGTATGTGTGTGTGCGCAAAAGGCCATGGTCTGTGTGTGAGTGTTAGAGGATAATTTAAAGGAGTCTCCTCCTGCATGTGAGTCCTGGGGATCGTCGTCAGGCTTGGCTGCAAGCACCTTTAACTGCTGAACCATCTCACTGGTCAGGTCTAACACCTCTTAGCACTCTCCACTCCCTGGCTTTCTTGATGATCTTCTCATCCCTGCTGACCTGATAACCTTCTTGTCCCCAGCTCACTCCTAACCCTGTGACCTTGCCCCCAGTGCCTTTTGACCTGTCACAAGCGCTGCCTGGAGACCCTCCTCATCCTTTGTGGACATCGGCGGCTTCCAGCCCGGATGCCTCTCTTTGGGGTTGACTTCCTACAACTCCCCAGAGATTTCCCTGAGGAGGTGCCCTTTGTGGTTACCCGATGCACAGCTGAGATAGAGCATCGCGCCCTTGGCCTACAGGTAGGCGCCATCTTCATTCTGGATTGTCGCCACAAGTGATCTGTCCCCACTGATGGCCAGATCACAGACGAGGTATCCCTTACTCTGCAGGGTATCTATCGGGTCAGTGGGTCTCGGGTGCGTGTGGAGCGGCTCTGCCAGGCCTTTGAGAATGGCCGAGCCCTGGTTGAACTGTCCGGAAACTCTCCTCACGATATCACCAGTGTCCTCAAGCGATTTCTTCAGGAGGTAGGTGGCTCCAGGCCTGAGGTGGTGGGCAGGAGCCATGCAGCCTCTGGCTCAGGACCCTCATCAGCCCACCCACACTCCTGTCCCCACCAGCTCACTGACCCCGTGGTCCCCTTCCACTTCTACGACGCCTTCATCTCTCTGGCAAAGACCCTGCATGCAGACCCTGGGGACAACCCTGGGACCCCCAGCCCCAGCCCTGAGATTATCCGCTCACTGAAGACCCTCCTGGTGCAGCTGCCTGACTCTAACTACAGCACCCTGCGGCACCTGGTGGCCCATCTGTTCAGGTGTGCATGGGTCCCTAAGCTTTGAATCATGGCCCTCTTTCCCTAGACACGTAACTGCTTACCTGTGTGGCTCATATTAACCTCTGACCTTTAATATTTCTTCTGAGCTCAGAACCCTGTATACCCACACCTAACCCTGATACTATCCATGTGAATTAACTGGTCTCAAACAGTGACCAAAGACTACTTCCTGTGGCCTGACCAAGTCACCAGGCTAGCCCACAGGTCCTACCCTTCTCCTCCAACTCCCTGCTTGACCCTTCTCCCCACACCATCCTCAGGGTGGCAGCTCGGTTTGAAGAAAACAAGATGTCTGCCAACAACTTGGGAATTGTGTTTGGGCCTACGCTGCTGCGGCCACCAGATGGACCCAGGGCACCCAATGCCAGTCCCATGGCCTGTCTGCTGGACTCCAGTCACCAGGCTCAGCTTGTTGAGTTCCTCATTGTGCACTATGAGCAGATCTTTGGAATGGATGAGTTGCCTCTGGCCTCTGAGTCCCTGACCCAAGACCCTGGCCTCGCTCTTGCACTCCTCGAATCCAGTCCCCAGCACCCAGCCCCACTTCTTGCCCAAGACACACAGCTCCTGACCATAGCCTCAGACTCCAGCCCAGACCCCAAACACCACAGTGTCCTGGAAAAGTGTCCCGAGGTCACACCTCCTGAGGTAGGAGCCTGCTTATCCCACAGATGTGGGAAGGGCCTTGTCTGTGTTTAATTCCTTTTCTTTTGCACAACTGGATGTTGAATCCAGGGCCTGGTATGTGTTAGGTGTGTGCTCACCACTAAGTCATACTCCCAGCTCTCTTTAGTTTATTTCTTTTGCATTTTTTAAAAGCATTTATTTAGAGAGAGACAAAGACAGAGACTGTAGGCACACACGAGTCATGGCATGAGCATGAAGGCCAGAGGACAACCTGTCCTTCTACCATGTGGGTCCTGGGGATGGAATTTAGGTTCTTAAATAGCAAGTACCTTTACCCACTGAAACAGCCCCAGCCCAGACTTCTTTTATTACATTGTATTTATTTATTTACTACGGGGTGGGGGTCTCATGGAAGTCAGAGAAAACTTAGGAGGGTCAGTTCTCTTCTAGCATGCAGATCCTGGAAATCGGAATTGCCAAGCTTGGTGGCAGATGCCTTTACCTACCCAACCTCCTTTAGTTTGCCAGATTGGCCTTGAACTCATGCTGTAAGCCAAGGTGATCTTGAGTTTAATGACACACTTGCCTTTTTTTTTTTTTTTTTAATGTGCATTGGTGTTTTGCCTGCATGTATGTCTGTGAGGGTGTCAGATCCCCTGGAACTGGAGTTACAGACAGTTGTGAGCTGCCATGTGGGTGCTGGGAATTGAACTCGGGTCCTCTGGAAAAGCAGCCAGTGCTCTTAACTACTGGGCCATCTCTCCAGCCCTAATACACTTGCCTTTTTATTAAATTGTTTTATTGATTTTGAGATGGGGTCTTTCTCTGTGATCTCCTGCCTTAGTGCTTTGAGCACTACTTGTACCAGCTGCAGAGGTACACGTGGGTAGAGCTGCAGTTGGGTGAGCACGTCCTTTCTGGGTATCTCCTTTTCTCTTTAAAATTGACTCATTAGGCTGGGTCATGGTGGCACGGACCTTTAATCCCAGCACTCGGCAGGCAATCTCTGAGTTCAAGGCTAGCCTGGTCTACAGAGTAAGTTTCCAGGACAGTCAGGACTGTTACATAGAGAAACCCTGTCTCAAAAAACAAAGAAAGAGAGAGAGAGAGAGAGAGAGAGAGAGAGAGAGAGAGAGAGAGAGAGAAATGGAAGGAAGGAAGGAAGGAAGGAAGGAAGGAAGGAAGGAAGGAAGGAAGGAAGAAAACTTACTGACTTAGTATGGAGAGGTCAGAGGACAAGTTTCAGAGCCAGCCCTCTTTCCAGCCTCATTTCTGCGGTGCTTTATACTCCAGGCTAGCTGACCAGCGGGTGCTTCCCATCTCACCATAGAAGAGCTGGTGTTGTGGGTGTTCACCCCCAATCCAGCTGTTTTTAAAGACATATTTATGTATTTAGTGGGGGGGCACACGGGCATGAGTCAGAAGAAAACTTGCAGGAACCAGTTCTTTCCTTCTACCAAGTAGGGTCTGGAGATCAAACTCCTCACCAGGTCTGGTGGCGGTTACCTTCACCACAGAGCCGTCTCACCAGTCCTGCGTCTGGCTCTTCGGCTTTGTGATTGTTAACCAGAATGGCTCAGTCAGTGCTTTTACCCGCTGAGCCCTTTCACCTGCCCCCTTTTAAAATTTCTTCCACTCACTCTAGTCTGACTTGTACCAGCTGCAGAGGTACACATGGGGAGTAGAATAAATGGCTGGGCCAGCTCTGCTGTCCAGCACAGTCAGCACCAGCCATTTCAGATCTGTCAGTGAAACAGATAGGTGTTCAATGACCTCCTCTTGGTGTCTGATCCAAGAGGAAAAAGACCAAAAATAAATGTGCAACATTACATGGTCCTATGAAGAAAGAGGATGGAACAAGGGATGCCCCAAGGTGAGGTCTAGAGGACTTTGTAGCAGGGAATATACTATGGGCAAGTCTTATGGAAAGGTGGATTTGAGCAAAGACTAGCATGGCATGGGGGTGGAAAGAGGCATGGGCAAATCTGGGGAAGGGTGTACCAGGCAGTGGGAACAGTGGGTGCAAAGCCCTTGGGGTGGGAGCATGCATGCTGTGTGCAGTCCTGTACTGTAATGAGCAGGGAAACAGGAAGGAAGCAAGGACCAGGCTGCAAATGAATCTCAGTGGCAAAGTGCTTGTCTAGCATGTGTGCGGTTTGGGGTTTGGTTCCTAGCACTGGAAAAGAAGGTTAGCCAGATGGCTCAGCTAGCTGCCATGAGCACAGAGTGTGAGCAACAGATGAGCGCTGGCTACGTACGTACAGACTGTGTGTATTGAGATAAGGTCACCCTCTGAGCTTGCAGCGTAGCATTTCAGCTAGGCTGGCATGCCCGTGAGCTCCCAGGACCCCTGCCTCCAACCCATAAAATAGTAGTTACAAGCACTCCCAGCCATGCCTGACCTTTTACAAGGATGCCAGAGATTCAAACTTGAGTCTTCACGCTTGCACAGCAAACCCTCTGATCCACTGAGCCACCCCCACAGACCCCGAAACAGGGATTTTACTGTTGGGAGTCACATTCTGGGTTTCTTCCTGCAGATTGCAACTTTGCAGAGGGGCCAAAGGGAGGAGAAGGAGGTGGAGAGCACCAGAGATGGGGCAGGGGAAGGTGAGTGTCCTGGGGAGCTCTCTCTTTGCCCCAGGGTTGCTTGGCTGACAGGTCACTCCTGGGGGTACATTGTGAGAACTTGGGGATGCTTAGCATTCATCACTCCACAGGGTCCACCCACAACCCTGAGGACTTGCTCCTGGGAACACAATCGCGGGGCCACTTCAGCCGCCAGCCAGTGAAGTATTCCCGGGGAGGTGTACGACCAGTCACTCATCAACTGTCCGGCTTGGCTCTGGTGGCTTCCAAGCTGTGTGAGGAGACTCCTGTCACTGTCTCAACAGTGCACAGAGGTAGTTTGAGGGGACGAAGCCTGGGTCCTGCTGCTGCCTCCCCTGAAGGCAGCCCCCTGCGCCGGAACCCTCTGCCCAAGCACTTTGAGATCACCCAGGAGACGGCCCGGCTACTCTCCAAGCTGGACAGTGAGTCTGTGTCCAGGGCCACTTGTGCTGATGCTGAGCCTGAGGAATCTGAGGAGCATCTCTGATCACCCACCATCCTGTGGGACCCAGGACTGAGTTGATAGCCCTATATATCTACCTATCTGCCCCACCTGGTGACCAAACCAAGTCAGTGGGGTATGGGGAGAGACGAGGTTACCAGAGTTGGGTAAGGAAGACCACCCATCTTGGGGAAATCCTAAAACACTTGGTTGCTGTCTCAACATCTCCCTGCCAGAGGAGGTTAAAACAGCAAGGCAACACAGGTGCACAGGTGATTCAGGATCAATACTCAATGGTCAATACAGGTCCAAAGGTCCTTGGGTCTACTCCAGTCTCTGACCTCTGAGACAGATGTCTGACTGCTTTGATCATAAGGCTCCTGGCCCTGCTGCCTCTTGCCTCCTTGACAGATTCCAAGTGAATGGGTGGGTGTGGTTCCATCTTATTTCATTGTTTTGTTTTTGTTTTGAGACACTGTCTCATGTAGCTCTGGCTGGTCTGGAACTCCCTATGTTAACCAGATTGTTATAGAACTCATAGAAATACTCTGCCTCCCAAGTGCTGGCCAAGTCAGGATTCTTACAACAAACCCATATCCTGCCACGGGTGAGATGGCTGAGCAAATGGTGCTTGCTACAAAACCTCACCCACCTTAGCTGGATCTTCCAGTCCCAGTGGTGGAAGGAGGGAGCCAGTTACTGCAAAATGTCTGACCTCTACACATAAACAGGCACATGCACAAATAAAAGTAACTTTTAATTAAAAAAAAGTCCACTGTTCAGTGGTGGCACACGCCTTTAATCCAGCACTCAGGAGGCAGAGGCAGGCGGATCTCTGAGTTCAAGGCCAGCCTGGTCTGTAGAGTTAGTCCCAGGACAGCCAGAACCACAGAGAAACTCTGTCTCGAAAAATAAAAAATAAAAAAAATCCTGTTATGTTCTTGCACATCCGTCTTTGCCAGGGAAGGCTGACAAAGATGAGGTCACCAGTAGGAGCAGTGTCTTTGACCCCTTTATTACTGACCTGATGAACCGAGGCTTCTAAAAACCACCCTCTGAAACCCACAGGCTCAGGGCCTGGAGCCCCAGATGAGTCACTCAGGCCCTGCCAGAGAGCTCTGTGTCCCTGATCCGGTTCTACATAATCAAATACAACCCGGTGCAGATAATCGGGACAATGGGGCTGTGTGCTACAGACGGGGGAGGCCAGGGGAGGAGGCTGCAGGTCAGAGCCAGTGGCAGGCTGAGGGGAGACCACGGGGAGCCAGGGTGGCCCACAGGGTCTGGGTCGCTTGCTGGTGTCAAGGCAGTAGTAGGGCGGGGGTCCAGCCGCCAGCTTGACCACGGCAGGGCGGGGCTTGCAGCTCGGTACAGGATTGGACAGGAACAGGGGGGCGCCCCAGAGGCCACCGCTGCGGATCTTTCCAGCTGCCAGGTGACTCAGCCCCAAAGGCGCGAAAGGGCAAGCACGTGAGGTGCGCGGGAGACGGAGTGGAAGGGGTGTCCCACGTGGGAAAACGGAGCTGTAGGGAGGAGGTGGGACTGCCGCAGTTTCAGAAGACCGTACTTCCGACGTGGGGGTGGTACGCTCTAGGGGGCGGGACACCCCCCAGGGGCCAAGAGCTGGGGCAGGTAGGGGCGTGGTCTTAGGGCCCGCCTCTCCCGCCTCCTCGGCCTGGGGCTCCAAGCACACCGGACGCAGCTGCGCAACCGCCCCATAGCAGGGCCATGGGTCTTAGTCCTGTCTCGACCCCCTGCGAGCCCGCCCCATCTGCCGCTTGACTAGAAGCCCAGGTAAGATGAGCACCAACCGGACCAGGGTGGGTGCAGGCTTCCAGAGAGAGTGAGGCGCGCCCCTTCTCCACAGCCCTTCCTGTAGCCTAGAGTTGTCTGCAACACCCTCTTTTGTCCCGGAGGCCTCTCGGTCCTCCGTCCCACCGCGAAATGGCCAGCTTCCAGAGCTCTTGAACGGAATCCTTCCTGTAGCTCAACTTCTGGGGCGGTTTGTCT
>CABHPH010131567.1:6310-21858 GCA_902168325.1 Peromyscus nudipes
GGCCCAGCTTGATATCCTGACCTCCAGTTTGTCTCTACCTCGGCATGGGGAGGGGACACTGGCATCCAAGGCTGCTATGGGCAAGAACTGCACTCAGCTCAAAGCAGTGCACAGGGCCTGGACACGTCACCAACATGTCACCTTGACACCTGGTCTGCCATCCTAGGAGGCAGTGTCTGTCTCCAAGGAAGGAGCCCAGCTGACCCAGAGCACCCTGGCCTGTAGGCCATGGCCTGCTTTTCCTTCCCACAGCCGGCACCACGCCACGTCAGGTGCAGCCAGGTCTCCTGGTCCAAGTCCTGCGTGTGCCCCGGGCCTCCTTTTCCCTTCAGATCCCTTGTAAGTTACTCTGGGAGTCCTGAGCCTGGCTTTCAGGGTTTGCCTGCTCCTACTTCCTTCTTCCCCTCCGCCACACCCGTCCTCCAGCCTGGCCTAGCTGGCTTGCTCCTCCCAGCTTTCCTCCTCCTCCTCCTCCTCCTCCTCCTCCTCCTCCTCCTCCCCCTCCCACCTCTCCGAAGTTCTGGTCCACACAGCCCTCCTCCCTCCCAGAGCAGACTCATTGGCACTCCTGGGGTCTCTCTCTCCACCAGCTGACCTCTGGGGCACAACGTTTTCTGACTCCTGCTACCCTCCTGGGCCAGGCACAGAGCAGGGGCAGGGGCCGGACTCTGTGGAAAAGGAAATGGGCCGAACCCGGCTCTGACATAGGACAGGCTCCTGCCTCTCTGCCCTGAATGTTCACTCCTCCTCCCTCTGGGCAGTGGAAACAGACCAGTCTGTTTCTAAAGCAGGAACTTGAGTTGAGAAAGGGCACCTCAGTTTCTCCATCTGAGAAATGGGTACCATTACTAAAACCCTCCGTTTTAGAAGGAGGTGGAGTTAGGGTCCTAGCCTGCCCATGCAAAAAACTAGGCGAGGGGAGGTGGGGAGCAGGGGGCGATGGTTGTCCTAGTGACAGATCTACCAGATTGGAAGTCAAGTAACAAAGCCTTCTCTACCCCACCAGCCATGGTAAGAACCTGCAGGCCAGAGAAGGCAGGAGCTTGCCTGGGGTCACATGGCCAGAGCAGCTGCCTTTCATCACATTGTCTCTCCTGTGGAGAGTGAGCGGCACCTGTGTCCTGGGCCTGAGCACCCCGTCCCGCCCATGCTCTGTTGCTGGGAATACAGGCTGCATCTGCCCCACCCCGGCCCACTCCTGTTCAGGGTCTGCTCTGCAGCCTATGGTGCTGGGCTGTGGGGCTGTGGAAGGGTGACCCACTGTCCTCTGTTACCCAGGCTGAGGGCTTTCCTGGAAAGCGAGTCTTTGAGAACTCAACTGTGGAAGTTAGTTGCCAAGGCAGAGCCTGTGCAGGAAGTCTCTCCTCGGGTTCTGGGCCACGTTTTCCGCTTCTTTCCATCACTGCCCATGGCCCACAGAAGCCCAGGGCTGAAGGACCCTTCCCCACCCCATCCCCGCAGCCTCCTGCTTGCAGAGGCCTCCCGGCTTCTGCCTGTTCATGCCACCTTCACCAGGACCTAAGTCCCAAATAGAGAACAGCTGTGGGCTCAGGCCTATGACTCAGGACCACACAGAGCCAAGAAAGAACTGTTTTCTCACTGTGTATATGTGAAGGCGTCCAAGTTCCTGGACCTTCATTCCTTAGGGCTAGTTCAGATTGGCTCCGTGTGCCTGGCCCTGACTTTTAGCCTTGGTGAGGGGGTGGGATGGGGGTGGGGACAGCGTGGACATGACAGGGACATCACCTGGCTGGTGGTGTGTCAGAAGCTCACAGTCGGGGGTGGAGAGGGGATTGGACACCAACAGAAATGATAAGGGGAAGGGAAGGAGAAAAACAGGATTTCCCAGTGTGGGTGCCAGCCTGCCTGGCGTTAGCTGGGTGACTCATTGGGGCCTGGCTGCCTCAGCTCCACAGCCAGAAGTCTCTACTGCCAGAAGCCAGGAGTCTGGAACCCTGGGTGGCTTGAGCCCAGCTTTCCCTTCACACTTGCTCAGTCCCCATCCATCTGCCCTCCCTTCCTTGTCAGAAAAAGAGCTGGAGGCCTCAGGGGCCAGACAACAGCTTTGGCAGGACTGAGACTATAATGGAAGTGGGGGCTTGCCCAGGCCCCCGCTCACAGTGCTGGGGATGGAACCCTCACACATGCTAGTCACACACTGACATGGAGACACATCCCATACCATCATGCTTCATTGAAGAGTAACCAGCATTCTCCCTGCCACCTTCCCTGCTCCTGGCAGCACTGACCATAGTGTGCCCTAGTGTGCCATGTCCCCCTGCCCGGAGCATTGATCACAGTGTATCTGCCATGCTGGGCCCCTTTACCTGTGTTGCCTGGAAGGTTAGCCGTTCTGAGTACATCCGACTGGAAAGCAAAAAATAGTGCCATAGTTTGGGTCTGAAATGTTCCCCGAAGGCCATGTGATGAGGGGCTTAGTCCCCAGCAAGGTGCTATTGATGAATGGCAGGACCCTGTGGAGCCCCGATTTCTTCCTCCTGCTTTCTCTCCCAGCCACTATGGGCTGTGAGGCTCTGACTCACCTTGAGGTCCCCAACATTGTTTTCCAGCCCCACATTAGAGGCCTGAATGTCATGGGTTCACCCATCATGGCTTGGAACCACTTAGACTGAGTCACATCAACCTTCTCTCTAGAAGTTGGTTATCTCAGGTGTTTATCACAGTAATGGGAAACTGATTGACACAGCAGCCGTTATTGGTGAGTTACACCCAGTGCTTTTTAAAATTCATTAATATTTGTTTCATCATTATTAGTGTGTAGGAGTGGGGGGGCATGTCACAGCAGGCATGTGGAGGCCAAGGACAACTATGAAGTCAGCGCTCTCTCCCTCCCTTCCTCTCTCCCTCCCTCCCTTTATCTGGGAGTTGAACTCAAGCTGCTTTACCCTGAGCTATCTCACTGGCCCTTGTTTGGGCTCTTTCAGACAAGATGTTATGTAGCCCAGGCTAGTCTTGAATTTCCTTTATTGTAGAGTCTGGCCTTAAGCTCCTGACCCTCCTGCTTCTAATTCCCTCGTGTTGGGATTACAGGCACACACACTACCACGACCACTTTACATACCTCTGGGAGTCACACTCAGTGGGCACTATACCAGCTGAGCTACACCCCCAGCCCCCAGTCCACAGTTCCTTTTCCATTCGTCTGTTGATGGACATTTGGGTTGTTCCCGTATCTGTAGTGAATTCTGCTGTAATGGCCACGGCATGCAGATGGCTCTTCACCATGCTGATTTCATTTCCTCAGGATATGGATCTAGGAGTGGGATTGCTGGCCCAGGCTAGTTCTATTTTGGATTGTTTTGTGAGTCTGACCGGGTTTTAGTGTATGGCTGAGACTTGCCTAGAACTCACGGCCCTCCTGCCTGGACCTCCCTAATGCTAGGATTATAGGTGCATGCATGTTTGCTGTGGTCCACAGTAGCTGCACATCTCCCCCATGCTGGTCTCATTTTTGTGAGGACTCTACCAGGTACGAGAGAGCATGTCTTTTTGGTTTTGATTTTCTGTTTCCTGGTGGTTGCTGATGTTGAACAGTTGTTCGTGTCCCCGATGGCTGTTCCTATTTCTTTTCTGAGAAGCATCTCTTTAGGTCTTTTGCCTGTTTTCCAGCTGAGTGTCTGCTCGGTGGCTATGGAGTTGCCCAAGTTCCTTGTTGTGTTAGACATTAGTCTCTTATCAGAAGTAGGCTTTGCATTCTGTGGGCTGTCTTTGTGCCATGGACCACTTCCTGTGTGTAGAGGTTTTTTGATGGCAGCCTGTTTGTCTGCTTTTGCCCTCATTTCCTGTGCTTTGGGGGTCATATCTGGAAAATAACTACCCAGGCTAGTGCTGTGGAGTTTCCCCCTTTTCCTCTGGCAGTCTTACAGTTTCTGGTCACTAATACATTTGAGCTGGATTTTGCGTATTTGAAATTAAGGTGCAATTAATTCCGTTGCATGTGGGGTTTCCCCTGTTCCCACCCCCTTGACTGGAGTCAAGATCCTTTTCCCAAGGGGTGATGTTGAGACCTTTGCTGAAAAATCAGTGAACTGTAAACATGTATCTAATCTTCAGGACTTCTGTTCCTGGTCTCATACCCCAGTGCCATGCTGTTTTGATGATCATAGCTCTGCTGTGTGTGTGTGTGTGTGTGTGTGTGTGTGTGTGTGTGTGTGTGTGTTGGCTAGTTTTATGTCAGCCTGACACAAGCTGGAGTCAATGCCTCCATAAGATCTGGTTATAGGGCACTTTCTTAGTGATTAATGTGTGAGGGCCCAGCCTGTAAGCAGCCCCCCTCCATGGCCTCTGCATCAGCTCCTGCCTCCAGGTTTCTGCCCTGTTTGAGTTCCTGTCCTGACTTCTGTGTTGAACAGGGATGTGGAAGTGTAAGCCCAATAAACCCTTTCCTCCCTAGCTTGCTTTTGGTTGTGGTGTTTTGTCACAGCAATACACTCCCTAACTAAGACAACGCAAACACACACATTTGGACTGGATCTCATGTAGCTAAGGCTAGCTCTAAACTCCTCATCCTCCTGAGGAACACACCTCGCACCAGCTTCATTCCTGGAGTGGAGGATATTTATTTATTAATTGAGACACAATCTTATGCAGCACTTCTGGGTGGGCAAGGATGACCTTTAGTTCTTGATCCTCCAGCCTCTGTCCCGAGAGCTGATCATGGACCAGCACACTGGGCTTCTGTGGTGCTGAGGTGGGGCCCAGGGTGTTGCACATGCTAGGCAAGCACTCTACCAACTAAGCTGCATTCCTGGACCCTGTGGTATTTTTTTATTTTTAACCAACAATGTGATATCTCTGGCTTTGTCCTTTTTGTTCAAAATTGCTTAAGCAATTGAAGGATGTTTTGTGGTTTCCTATGAATTTTAGGGTCTGTTTCTCTTTCTGTGAAGAGGGTCTTCAGAGTTATGCTGAATGGGGTTGAAGGGGGTAGTATTCACCTCAGCATTATTTCTTCCAGTGCATAAGCGTGGAATATCTAGCCATTCATTTGTGTCTTCCTTCATTCTTCTCGATGTTTTGCAGTTTTAGTGTGAAGGGTTTTCATCTCCCTGCTCATATTTATTCCTAAGCATTTTATTTTGTTTTCTTTCTGTAGCTGCTGTGGATGGGGTTTCTCAGTTTCATTTTTGGGTAATTTATTGTTAGCACAGAAACACAACTGAGTTTTGCATGTTACCTCCTCTTTCATGTTCTTTATTTTATTATTTAGTTTTGAACATTACTCCTCTATCTGATTTGTTGAGGTTTTATCATTAAAGGATGCTGAGTGTTCTCAAATATTTTCCTTACATCTAACAAGAGGATTATGTGGTTTTCATCCATCGTTGGAGACAGTGTCTCACTATGTAGCCCAGGCTGGCCTTGGACTCCTGTCAATCCTCCTGCTTCAGCATCTTGAGGGCTAGGGTCACAAGTGGGAGCCATCACACCCGGATCCCACTGTCGCTGCTGAGCTGTTCTATTTCCCAGCCACTGGATCACAGTGAGTGTCCTTTTCAGGGGCTGGGGAGTTCTGTTCCTAGTCCTTTGCTGAAGCTTTTCTGTAGCATCTAAACCCACATAGTAACGCTGTGCTCCTGGACTCCACGTTTTCTTTTTCTTCCTCTCTTTCTTTCTTTTTCTTTTTCTTTTTCTTTTTCTTTTTCTTTTTTCTTTTTCTTTTTTTTTCTTTTTCTTTTTTTTTCTTTTTCTTTTTTTTTTTTTGAGACAGGGTTTCTCCGTGTAGCCTTGGCTGTTCTGGAACTCACTCTGTAGACCAGGCTGGCCTCAAACTCACAGAGATCCACCTACCTCTGCCTCTCAAGTGCTGGGATTAAAGGTGTGCATCACCACCTGGTGGAACTCCAGGTTTTCTGTGTCTGTGTTCCTTAGGAACCTCTGGCCTGTAACTTTTTTTCTTTTTATGTATGTGTATGTGTGTGGGTATGTGTACCTGAGTGCAATGCATGAAGGGCCCAGAAGAGGGCATTAGATCTTCTGAAACTGAAATTGTAGGTGGTTTGAACCACTACATGGGTGCTGGGAACAGAACTCAGGTCCTCTGAGAGAGCAGAAGGTGCCCTTAGCCTTTGAGCCTCCTCTCCAGCTTCCCTGTAACTTTCCTTTATGGCTTTGGTATCGGAGTGATCTGGCCCTGCTTTGCAATTTGATTTAATGAAATCATGTAGTAATGTCTCTGTTTAATGTCATGCCTGTGAACTCCATCTGTGGGGATGTGTACAACCATGAGTCTGCTTTCTTTTATTTGAACAGACAACAACAAAACCCCCTCACAGAGTCCTTTACTGGTGGTCTTTGAGTATTTTCTAATTTTCAACATGCCAGTTTCTGCTGGGGTTTGACATGTCTGGGATTCCCGTACTTGGGCAGTAGGAGGAGGAGGATCAAGAGTTCAAGGCCTTTTTTAAAAAAAAAGCTTTAAAAAGAAATCTGTGCTAAACATTCTTGTGTTTCACTGAATCTGTGGGATACGGTCGACACATCTCGGCACGAACTAACCAGACGATGGAGCATGTGTTCCTCATACTCAGCAGGAACTGTGCAGGCGTCCTCCCTTGCCAGGTGTCAGAGCGCCACTTGCGGTCTTGATTGTTTTGGTTTTCAGGATTGAACCCAGGGCTTCATGTGTGCTAGCCCATGACTGTGCTACCGAGCTTCACACCCAGCCTGTGCTTGGGACATGTGTGAGCTAGCATGTCATGGTGCTTCTCTTGCTAGGCCTGCTGGTAGGTTGGACTGCTGTCTCACTATTATTTTAATTTGCATCTCCTTGCCGATTGGTGAAGTCCAGCACTTTCCCTTCTACTTACTGGATGTTTGGAGTTGCTCTTCCTTTTCTTTTGTGCTGTTTTTGTTTGTTTGTTTTGCTGTTGATTTTAGTTTTAATGTTATTTTATTTTATGTGTATGGGTGTTTTGTCTGCGTGTGTGTCTGTGTACCACACACACACATGTCTAGTGCCTGTGGAGGCTGGAAGAATGAATTGGATGCCCTGGAACTGTGAGCCACCTTGTGGGTGTCAGGAACCGAACCTGGGTCCTCTGCAAGAACACCAAGTGTTCTTAACCACAGAGCCAGTTCTCTGGCTACATGTTATGCTGGTTGCAGGCAGCCCCATGGCTGGAGTTCCACTGCCGTTTTCTTGGGATTGGTTCAGTGTGTAGTGTGAGCTAGGGTCAAGAATGCTCTTCTTCCCTGTGGAGAGCAAGTGAATCCATTCATTGAAACTACGGTTCTTTGCTCAGTGCACCAAGCCATAAATCAGGTGTCCTTATACCTGTGGACCGAGTAGACTGTTCTGTTCTGTTCCATCCCCCACTGATCTGTTTGTCTGCCCTGGCAGTGTCTCGGTGACCAGGACTTTAGGACAGGCTGCTTGCCTGGGGTGTGGCTCCTCTAGCTGGGCCTCTGTTGATGGCCAAGGCTGTTCTTGGCCTTTGTGTGGCTCCTGCTGTTGGACTCAGACTCAACCTGTTCTCTGATTGTCCCGGCTCCATTATTTCTTCTTCCAGAAGCTCCCACTTCTGACAAAGACCCTGTAGGCTGTGTGGCCTGTGAAGGCCTCCAGCCTAGTCCTGCCCTGGGGCCCTGTAGCCTGGAGTTAGTCACAGTGGCTGAAGGGCAGGGCCATAGCCAGCTCAGCCTGGACAATGGGGTGTGGGCCCCCGCTGGCACACAGCCATCAGGAAGGCCAGGAGGCAAGCGGATGCTTGGCCCAGCAGGCAGAGGAGGGTGGCTCCCGCTGGCCGGAATGCTGACTGCATGTATGTTTATGTACCATGGGCATGCCTGGTGCCTGTGGAGGTAACAAGAAGGCTTTGAGTCCCCGTTACAGTTGTGAGCCGCTGTGTGGATGCTGGGAACTGAACCTTTATCCTCTGCAAGAGCAGTCAGTGATCTTAACCACTGAGCTACCACTCCAGCCTCAGCCCCGCCTCTCTTGAGCTTGCTCTTTGTATCTGGGATTCACTGCCACACTCAACTTTTGTTGCAGTGGTTCTGTGGTTGCTGAATCCCAGCGCCTCCCTGTTGGCAGTGGGGATGCAGAGGTATTTGATGTAGGCCCTGTCCTCAGAGGGTGGGCTGGGGAAATGAACAAGGAATGTCCAAATGGGCATAATGTAGCCGGTGCTGGGCTCCTGGGGGCTCCAGATGGCCAAGGCAAGGGCTGGATTGTGAAGGAGAGGCATATGCAAAGGCCCCGAGCTCGCAGCTTGAGGGACCTGCAAGAAACACCTGACACTAGAATGTAGGTCTCCAGAGTAAAGGATGCAAGGGTGAGTGAGATTGGCAGGGAAAGGGAAGAAAAGCGGACATCAGACAGCTGGGAAGCCCAGCTTGTCCTTAACATCACACAGGGTCTTGTCCAGCGGAAACATGGGCAAAAATGGCCACGCCTGAAGCACAGGCCGGGGAAGAGGCTGGTGTGTCAGTCTGGGTTTCCTGCCTTCCTGTTTATATTTTGCTTTCTGAGATGGTGCCTGGAGATGGGAGTGGCTGCAGAGTCTGTGACCCCCTTGAGTTTCTGACCGCATGTGGTACTGTGTGGTAACAACCTCTTGGTTGGTGCATGGGGGCTGAGTATGTAAAGGCCAGGTCCCAGAAGAACTCCAGAAGTAGGCCAGGCCTGCCCATCAGGGATGAGGAGGAATGACTGAGGCATGGCAGAGCCTCTGTTGGTGGCCCACTCCCATCTATTCATGCCCTCCTTCCCTGCCCACCCTCCACACCCAGTTTCTCCTGGTTGCAAAGTCTCTTCTTCCTGGGAGAGCAGATCCTGCCTGTAGTGTTGAGCCCTCTGTGGCCTGGAGAGCAGCCAGAAGCCTCATTTGCCATCCTGGCTGTGTGATCTCAGCCTGCTTGCTCTGCCTCTCTGGGCCCTCTGGGCTCCAAAATACTGGAATCATGATAGCTGATTTCTCGGCTCCCTGATCTAATTCCTGTGGCTTAAATTACTTCCCGAGCACTGGCTGCTAACGCCTGCAGGGCTAATGAGCCTGCTTGGTGCCTAAGGGCCCTGAGGTTTTTCCAGTCTCTCCTTTCTCTTTTTCCCAGGGCTCCAAGGCTGAGGGAGGCCTAGGGCCCCCAGGAGATTGACCTTCCTGGGTGGAGGAGAGGCCAGGGAAGTTAAATGGTTGGCTTGAGGCCACAGAGCTACCCTGAATGGATGCAGAGACTGCAGATACAGAACAAGGCATTGCCGGCCCATCGCCTTTTCCTTCCTGTTTCTGCCCTTCCCTGGAGACCCCTCGTCTTCCTATCCTTTGGGCCGCAGCTCAGTTGAGGGTTGTGTGGGGGAGCTTGCCTACCATTGCCTAGCCCTTTCTCCTGAGGCCAAGGTAAGCCATGAGGACCTGGGTTCCAGCCCACCTCCTCCGGGGGAACACCTCCCAGGGCCTCAGTCCTCATTCTGAAAATAGCAGCAGTGTGCCCACCTGGCACTGCTCGCAACAGTGGACAACAGACCTCGTCCTCAGTGGCTTGCACACGGCGGGCAGGCTCCAGAGAATGAGAGGAGACTTGACCCCTTTGCTCTCCGCCCTCCACCCTCTGCCCCCGGCTGATTAGAATGGCATCAATCTCTTATTGAAGCAGCCTTGTTCCCATCTTGGAGGTGAATGAAAGGGGCTCAAAGAGGCCGAGTCACTTTTCCATGGTCACCCAGCAGATGAGTAGCTCGGCCAGGATCAGTGCCTACATCAGACCTGTTATCAAACTTTGCCCGGAAACCATTCTAAGAATTCTGCCTCAGTTTCCCTCATGGCCAGCCTGAACCTCAATAAGACCACAGGGTTGATCCCAGTACACCCCAGGATGAGTAGATTTGGAGAGGTTGAAGATGGAGTGTGAGAGACCTCTGTCAACCATGTGGGACCACGCCCCACTGGCTGCATCTCCCCCATAACCCTTGTTCCGTGGGGCCTCCCCTGACCATATTGGTGCAGTGCGTATCCCTTGAATTGTTCAGTGTACAAAATACAGGGTATGGGGTGATCTCCTGGCCCCCTGAGGAGTGAACAGAGCCCCAGGGGCCAGGGACCTGCTTCCTCCCTAAGTGTCAGGTGCACATAGGAGGCAGAGTGCCGGGGTGGAGACAGAGTGGCAGCTGGGAGCAACCTGGGCAGGAGTGAGTCAGGAAGAGCCCTCTGAGATGCCCACAGCTGAGACCTGTGGGTGTGACACTGGCCACAAGCTGCTGGGGGTGGTCACTTGTATGATTCAGTCCAAAGAGGTAGGGAGGGCTGGCTGAACAAGGCAAGGAGCGTGAGGTGGGTGTGGCCTGGGCCAGCCCTGGACACACTGGTGGCCTGAGGGCCTGGTATCACCTTTCAGACACCACAGAGGAGAGACTCTCTGTAGCTGAGGCAGGTGGTTTGCTCCCGTTGCCTCTTTGTCCTGTAGCAGGTACTAGCTGTGTGACCTGGGGCCGCTCTCTGCCCCTCTCTGTACCACCTTTCCTTGCCTGTGTTACTGGAATGTTTCTGGGAGGGAAGTATGTCCGGTGGTCGGAGCTCAGCAGGGACTTAGGGTGCCCATGATTGACAGTCTTTTCTTCCTCTCCTCTAGGTGCCTCCCCTTCTTGGGGACGTGGTCACCATGTTCTCCTGCGTTAAGGCCTATGAGGACCAGAACTACGCAGCGCTGAAGCGGGCCTGTCTGCGCAAGAAGGTGCTCTTTGAGGACCCCCACTTCCCTGCCACTGACGACTCACTCTACTATAAGGGTACCCCAGGGCCCGCAGTCAGGTGGAAGCGGCCTAAGGTGAGTGTCTGGCCCTCCTCCCTGGGGAGAACGGGCTCCGATCCCACAGGCAGCCACCCACCTAGCCAGGCCCTCTAAGGCATGGTGTGTACCCAGGGACCTCAGCCTTCCTGCCGTGGTCACGTGGGGTGCATATGGGATGCTGTGAGTGGGCCCTGTGTGCAGTGAGATTGAAGGGCGAGTTTCCTTCGCTGGTTTTAAAAGTCCCTTCCTGCGCAATTGCAAGCAGAAACTCCCATCCAGCTGTGAGGACGGACAGCCGATGACCCATGTAGGGCCTGTGCCCTGAGTGTTGGTGGCCTTGCCAACTCCCGGCCTGGTCTGGCTCCCGAGTGCTGCATGCTCAGTAGAAATAGTTGGCCCTGTGCTGTGACTTTTGGTTCCGAGTCCTATGTGTGAGATGGACATAGGAGCTCTGTGGAGTGGGGTTCCTGGGGCTTCCGTGAAGGGGAGGGTGCTGGAGGACACTGGCCCAGGCCCATTCCGGGCTTCACCACTCTGCTGGTGGTAGTCACTGACAAGGGCCCTGAGCGTGGGAAACCAGGCTCTTCCAGATCCCTTGGACATGCCCTGTTCTCAGAGAAGGTGCCTCTGGCTGCAGGGTGAAGCCAGTGGGGAAGGTGCAGTCACACAGAGACTGTCGGGCTTCCTCTGGCAATACAGAACAGGTGGCACCTGGGGCCCATGAGGAAGGCACCCCCTATGCCTGGCATGTTAATTCTGAGGGCCTGTGGTGCTATGCAGGCCTCCCTTTCAGCAGCAAAGAGCAGTCAGATTAGTACCGTCCAGTCTCTGGACCTTGGACATTTGGAGAAAAATGAAATTCCATATTCATGTCCTTCCCCACAGCCAACCTTGGGCGTTGCTGTGAACTGGAGCTCTTTGTCAGGGAAGGAAGCTGAGGCTGAGAGAAGGGACCCCATATCCAGGAGTCCTGCCTCTGCACCCTCCCCCCCCACCCCAGGTTCTTTGGCCTCAGGTCTTGGGGCTTTGGGGAGCATCTGACCCTGGCTTCCTTCTCTGACCTAGTAACAGAAACTTGGCTCTACCCTCCCATGTCCACTACCGTTTTCCTCAGCAAGGCATGGGGTAGGAGCCGGCTCTAAAGGGCCTTTGTGAGATCCTGGTTCCCAGGAGAAAGGGTGGACACCTGAGCCTCCTCCTGCCACCACCCCCAATGCACACTGTCCTTGCCCTGACTCTCTTCCAAAGACTCTGGGCCACAGCCTGGAATGGGCTTCCTGAGGCCCAAGGCTATGGTAGGGCGGGCTGGTGGTTGGGCGGGCTGGTGGCTGGGCGGGCTGGTGGCTGGGTGTCCACTGCCAGGTGACCTGATGGAGTCATTGCCCTCTCAGAGCCCTTTTCCCTGGGTTCAAGAGTCGTACTTCCGCCTTCCTCCTCCTTCCTTGGCACCTGTCCAGCTGCCTTTCTAGCTCTAGTCGAGGAGGAAAGGTGAACGGCCTACCTTGGCTAGGTCACAGCATATGCAGTTGGCGTAGATGGGCACATCGGAGCAGGGCCTAGAACAATAGTCGGGCTTCAGCCTTGGTCAGGCCTGAGTCCATGGGGCAGAGTGTATTCCCATGATGTGATGGGGACCTGAAGGGCTCCACTGTGGAGGGAGGGCGAGGTCTACAGTGGACGGAAAGTGGAGCAGCCTGGGTCAGGGGTGGGTTGTCCAACTTCTGACTGTTAATGCCCAGCTGCTTGGCCCTCTGGCCTGAGGCAGCTCTGCTTCTGAACAGTCCTATTTCCTGGGTCCTAGGGCCTGACAGACTCTTGGTAAGCAGAACAAGAGGCCACTTTCCCTATAGGTCATCCTGATCCCACTTCCAGAAACCCCTCAGTCAATTGGTCATTAATGGTGACCTCTCTGTTCTGAGAGATTCTCCTTAGACAGCCTCCAAGCCCGCCAAGCCTGCAGCTTCCCAGCCTCCCAGGCACCAGGCAGTAGGCCTTCCTGTTTCCAAGTTTCTCAGTCCCTCCAACCTTCCTGTCTCCCTGTCTCCCAGGCTCCGTGCCTCCCAGGCTCCCCTCTTCCTAGGCCCAGCTCCCTAGCCCCTTAGCTTCACAACTTCCCAGGCCTGCAGACCTTCAGCCTTCATGCTTCCTGGCCTCTGAGTACAGCTCTTCTGTCCCAGCTTCCCTGCCTGTCAGTCAGCCTCCCTTCCTCAATGGCTTCTTTTCTCCCAAATATTATGACGAGCCTGCTTTTTGAGCCAGCCAGGCTTGGCTCCAGCTTGAGATGCCTTCTGGAAGTGAGGTGTGGCCTTGAGCAAAGTGTCCCATCTTTAAGTGGGGAGAATAATTCTTGCTGAGTCTGGTTTCTGGAAGTTGAGGTGCTGGAGGGGTCAGACACATGGAAGCAGCAACAAGCTGCCCTCATCCTTGTCGGCCCCATGGTGGGGAGCCAGACCTGGCCTGGGATCCTGTCACTCATTCTGCAGGGGGCACCTCGCCCTCTTTGGCATCCATCTTACCACTCCCTCCAGCCCTCAACATGTGCCATCTTCCTTACTGCTGGAGAGAGAAGGAGGAGGTGATGGGGGGTGGTCTGGGCAGTCAGGGGTGTGGGCAGAAGCTGCTTCTGCTTCTCAGGCTGGGGCCACAGCTCTCTCGCCTCCACCCAGCTCTCTGCCTTCCCCATGTCTGGACATTGTCTTGGGGGTTCTGGATAGAATGCATGGGGGTAGGGAGGAGCCCCATTTGTCACTATGGAACCCCTGGCATCCCTCGAGGTAGTCGGTGTCCCCACCTGCCCAGGAACTCATCTCCTTGGGGAAAGGAGTTACTCCCCTAGTGCTGGCCACTTGTCATGCTATAGAAAGGCCTCTGCTCTGCCTAACACTGAGCTTCCTGGGTGCCTTCCCTAGTCTTGTCGGAGCACCAGGGAAGGGCCCTGGCATTAGGGGAGGTGGAGGAGACAGGGCTGGGTTGCTGACGACGGAGATGGGGACTGGGGAGGGACCGTTGCAGAGGGGGCACCGTGTTCTGGGACTTTTCTGCTATGTCCCAGGCAGAGTCCCTGCAGTGGCCACTCTTTTGTGATCTTGGATTCAGGAGTGGGCAGGAGGAAGGATGCAGACAGGCAGCGCACCCCAAAGGTGCGGCTGTGTGCATGGATGCCCAGCTCTTATACCCATCGCTGTCCTGGCTGTGTTCCTGGCTCTGCACTAGCTAGAAACCTGAGTTTCCTGCTGAGCCAGGGGGCGGTGGTGGTTCAGGCCTGATCAGATCTGGGCCAGCTGGTCTGACCGGCTGAGGTGAGTGCAGGTTCAGAAGCCAGTGCCCTGGAGGCATGCTGGTCAGAAGTGTGGCACCCCGGCCTGGGGGTGGTTCAGTCCAGGGCTCACAGCAGGCCCTGTGCAGTCCAGTCTAGGGCACTTTGTTATCCCTCCATGCCCTATCAGTAGCCTCTGTCCCCAGCTTGCCTCCCCATGCCAACCACCTCCCGTGTCAGAGAGCTCACTGGCAGATAGAGAGACCTACAGGCAAAGTGGTGCCCAGTGTCTCAGGTCCAGCTCACGGTTTACTAAACAATCAAAACCAGGAATCAGGAACTAACCAAAGGAAATAGATTCACTTACAGATTTGGCCTTGCCTGCTGCAGTGTTAAAATTCATAGAGAATATGAAACAAAAGCCAAGAAATCTGCGTATGCAGATGAGCTATCTGATTGGTGAGCTGTGACTTTCCTAGGAGCTGGTTTATCTCTAGGGACTTTCTCTTCTGCAACCAAAGGGATTTCCTGGAATAATTAAACATTCTTTTAGAGCTACCATTAGTAAGCTGATGTGGACAGGGCTGGAAGGTGCATGGGTGGCCTGGCACCAACGTAGGGTGTGTGTGTTTAGGTATAATGTGTGTGTGTGTGTGTGGTGTGAGTGTGAGGGGTGGGGCAGTATTCCTCTGGCTGTGGCTAGAATGATTTCATCTTCAGGGCATTTGAGGGGTCCCTGTTCTCCCAAACTCCTGCCTTCACCCTCAAACCCCTTACCCTCCCACCCCTTCACCCCCTCACTCCCCCTCCCCACCCCTCACCCCCCCTCCATCCCTGTCTTCCCCACATCTGCTCTGAAGATACCACAATCCTGGCCTCACTGGTCACATGTCATTACTTCTTCATTCACCTGGAGACTGGCTGTGTAGTAGGGCCTGTCTCTAACTCGTTGTGGTCAGCCAGTGACTCAGGAAAGGTGAGGAGCTTGGCTCACAGTGGTGGACAGGAGTAGACATCCCTTCCTCCTTGGTCTTGTTGACACACAAGGAAGGGGATTTCATCACTTATAGGACCCCACACACCCAGATAGAGGCTAGAGACTGAGTTTGAATCTTAGTTCATCCTGCTGTGTGGCCCTGGACAAGGGACCTTGCCTCTCTGTGTCTTGATGTCCTTGTCTGTGAAAACACTGCTAGAAGTACCCTGTTCTCTACTCCTGGCCCCAGCAGGGATCAGTCCTCAGAGCTGGTTTTTTTTATATATATATATATATATTTTCTCAGAGGTAACTCAAGGTAGCATCCACTTTCCAGGTACCAGTGTCCTAGGTCAGAGCTGACAACCTGAGGCTTCAGATGCAGGCAGGATGCTCCAGGATGAGATGGAAGCTGTTCTCTGGACCTCTACCTCTCCCAGTCTTCGTTCCAAGCCTGGGATGGGCATGACAGAAGGGTGTTCTGGGGCCCAGAGCCGGGCTGGTACAGGGGTAGTGGCAAGGAGAGCCCATGCTGCATGCCCAGCCAACCTGCTCTGCCCTGTCTGCTCA
>CABHPH010131568.1:11178-29991 GCA_902168325.1 Peromyscus nudipes
GAGGGCATTAGTATATTTATAGCTACACTAAGTATATTTTCCTAGGTGGAAAAAAAAAAGAATGAGAAAAGCAGCCAGGAGAAAAGAGGAAAAAAAAAAAAGCTAGCAGTAACCCTTTCTGGGGTGAAGCTAATGATCTGTTTTACTTACTTTTGCTTTGTTTTCATTTGAATTTTTTTATATTTATCATAAATCACTTTAGCAATAAGAGGAAGGAGGGACAATGTTTTTTGTTTGTTTTAAATTGGGGTCAGGGAGACAGCTCAGTTGATAAAGTGTTTGCCTTGCGAACACAGAACCTGAATTTGATTCCCAGAACCTACATAAAAATCCAGACGTGGTGGCACACACTTATAATCCCACCGCTGGAGACGTGGAGCCAAGTGGATCCCTGGGGCTCACTGGCCATCCAGTCTAGCCTACTTGGCAAGCTCTAAGCAAATGAGAGACCCTGTATTATGTGTATACACACACACACACACACACACACACACAATGACAGGAGCCCTCTTTCTTCTTCCTGTGAAGGATGGAACTGCTGGGCAGATCCAAGAGACAGGCATACTTCCCCACCAGCTAGGGGCCCTGTATGGACTAGTTATGGTTAAAAGTATATTCAGAATTGTGTAGAAGCTGCCTAGGACCACTGTGAGGATGAACATATACAAGTGAATGTGGCTGCCATCAGTCACTCACTGGCTTTAGAAATTCTTATTGTCAATCCTTCACCAAGCTGAACATCCCTCTCTATAAATGAGGCTCAAATATGGTTCCAAGACAATGTGCCCCAACCTCTGCTCACCAACATGGCTGGCCCCAGAGTCCCACCCACCTCTACTCAAGCTCTCAGCAGCTAAAGAAACAACTTCGACAGATGTATGGCATAACACTTGGCTTCACATACCAATTCCTACACCAGGCTGGCTCTCAACCCCCTAAGTCTCTCCAATCACTTGATGGAAGAGCTGAGGGCTTCTACCCAACAGGACTATAGCAATGACAGACAGATCATGCCCACATTCTCCTTAGCACTACATCCAGCACTCGAGCTCTCAATCCTGGTCTCTGTGACTATCACTTCCATGAATGACAACATGGCTCTCACTCCATGTGCACATTATCAGTCTTCAGGAGTTTCTCTTGCCATCCTTTTTGTATTTTAACTTTGTAGAATCAGATTTTTCAAGTGACACATGACCTGTAGACATCCTCATTTGCTCCCAATATGAAACATCAGACATTCATTTTCTCATCATTCTAGGGGCTACAACTCTAGACCAAGCCATTATTAAATTAGACCTCTTCTGAGCCCTCTCTCCTTGAATTATATGCATGGGGGTCTTTCACCTCATCACACGGTCCTCTCTCTGTGTACGTCACACAGGATTAGAGTCTATCCTAATGATCACATTTTATCTTCTGTTTATGTATGTACGTGCACATGCATCCCTATGGAGACCAGAGGTCACCCTACAGTGTCATTTTCCTCAGGTGCCACCCTGATGAAATGCTTGCCCTCTGTCTAGCCGTTATAATATTTCAAATCAACCTCTCAATGTTTGGTAGTTCTTTCCTTTGGAGACTATATATTTAAAAAAGGCCTCCCCACCTTGATATATCTACAGTCAAGCAGTCTATGTTAACTAACCTCCTAAGTCCATCTGTAGGATACTTTTTGAGACAAAATATCTTCACTAACCTAGAACTCTCCACTTCAGCTTGGCTGCTAGCCAGTGAGCCCCAGGAAATCTGCTTATCCCCATCTCCCCAGCTTTGGGTGTACAAGTGGAGACCACCATGCTGACTGTTTACCAGTGTGCAGTGTAGATGGGGACATGCAAGAACAAGATGTCTCCCTAGACCTCCATATGTTGCTTGCTCCCAGCAGCATGGTGGATGCCAACCCCACTCATACTAGCCCCAGATCTGCAGAGGGAGCTGATGTCTACCACACAAAACATCCACCAATGAATGCTGTGGCCAGTCAGGTCTGGAGTCCCAGCTAGTGCTCATGTTTATGTTTACACAAAGGCAGGGCAGAAAGTATTCCTGACAAGAGCTCTGAATCTCTGCTGGTGAGATAAACATAAGTCAAAGGTGACGGTCATTTTTTTAAATCAGTATATTCTTCATTAAAACCAATCTTTAATAAATGAAGTTTCTTGAACCACAGCATATAATTTACAAAGTGCAAATGTCTGATATATGTGTGCTAGATTCAAAGAAACAACTATTATTAAACACCCCATTATGTAAGCTGGGGAAATACATTTGCAGACAGTGCATCCGTTATAATATTTCCACCAAGCCTCCCAGTGCTTGGCAGTTCTTTCCTTCGGTGGTGATAAAAGGCTTTTCTTTCCATTAAATATCTAAATTAAGTCAAATAGTGTATGTTAAATAAGCTCATAAGTTCTTTTGTATGATGCAATGCTGTCTTGAAATGCTTATCTACTGAGCACTCCAACTTATAGGCAGGCGGTTTGTGTCCCCTGCAGAGCCCTGGGACCCCGCTGGCTTGGCCAGACTGTGAAAATAAGCTTCAAATGACCAAATGCAACTGCAACTTTAAAAGTAGGAACCAGAGCAGACACAACAAACCACAGTGCAGCCAGCTCGCTTGTCATAATTCATATGTGCGGAATTCAACTGTGAAAGCACTCACGGAGTGCTCTATTTCCTCCATGGGGCATTCTGTGTGGAATGTCCAGAGTTTGAAAAGCTGCTGATAAGCTGCTCCTGATTACAAGTCTACAAGTTGTAGCATTGATCAAAAAAATGTTTATTCCTACCCCAACACAGCTTAGTCTGTGCCGTGCAAACCCAAACAATCCCAGGCAATGCCAGTGTCAACTCAGGTTATAAAAACATGGACTCTGGGACCAGGGAGAGGATAGGTCAGTTGGTAAAGTCCTTTCCCTACAAGTATGGATTCCCAGAACCCAGGTAAAAGCCAGGTACCATAGTGCATCTCTGCAACCCCAGCACTCCTATGGTTAGAGGGGATGTCAAGAAAGGAGACTCCCCAGGCAGCCTGGTACACACAGTGGCAAACAAGAGACGCTATCTCAAACAAGGTGCAAGGTGAAGATCAATGGCCAAGGTTGTCCTCTGATCTCCACAGATGCACCATGGCACAAATGCACCCACCATCACCACACCAACACACACAAGCACATACATCAAGACTTCTTTTTTAATGCACTCTGCAGCCGGCTATGTTTTAACACTGAAGTAGTTTCCTTGGTTTCTTTCTTCTTCACTTCCATTTGCAAGTGATTTTTTTCCTCTGGGTAGCCTATATAATGACCCCTTACAGCGATGGGTTTGGAGAGGGGAATATTTTTCAACAAGGTTCAATGATTACAACATACAATCCCACATATTTGTAAAAGAAAGCTTCATGGATATATACAAGCATAGATTTGAAAGCCGTGCATGAATATACAGCTATAAATGCAGGAGAATATAATAATTCAATTATCGCACTGTTTTTGGAAACCTAATTAAGTTACTTAATAAAGCCTGCTTCGGCCTCATATGGGAGTCGAGAGGGCTGAGAGTGGCGAGGATGGTGATGATACTACTTGTCATTTCTCAGCATTAACTTTTTGTACCAAAGCCAGTGTGCAGTGGTCGATACTTGATTTCTCACTTGGCTCTACAAAGCCACACTGTTGCGTAGGCATACATCCTTAACAAATGAGTACTGAGGCACAGGGATGGGAAACCACCTGCTCGAGGTCACATTGAATCCAGTGGAGGAACCTGAGCTAAAGCTGGTTCACACTGTGCTATGATGCCTCCCAGTGGTGCCTTGGAGGTAAGATGTAGAGCCTAGGGAAAGCCCAATGCGTGGGGCCCACACCTGGCCCCACAATGACCTCTTATGTTGGCTAAGGACACAAAACTCCACCCACACCCCATTTCAGGAAAAGATCCAAGAGCAGAAATGTTCTGCAAGTGAGTAGGAGGCTAGGAAGCTCCATCTTAACCCTCCCTGGAGCAAGAGCGCAAGAAAGCTCAGGCTAAAATCCAGCCCCTTCTTTTCTACAGCCAGAACTTGACTGCACTGCTCACAAACCCATTGAGAGAAAGTTCCTGAAGAGTTTAAATGGCCCTAGGTGAGACGCATTCCAGCAGCTCCCATTTAAGGCAGAGAAGAAACAGGAGAACTCAGCCTTAAGAAGACAATTCCACTCTGCTTGATTCAATGATGGGTGAAAAGAAGAACGGAGAGAAGGGCTGTGGAGCTGGCTCAGCTAGCAAAATGCTTGGAACCTCACAGGAGGGTCTGAGTCTACTCCAGAACGTTTGTGAAAAACCCAGCTGCGGTGATACTACATCCGTGTAATACCAGCATCAATAAGGCAGAGGCGGGAGGATCCTGGGTGCTCACCTACTTGGCAAGTTCCAGGCCAGTTAAAGACCCTGTCACAATAAACAAAAACAAGGTAGACGGTATCTAAGGAATGATACCCAAGGTTGACCTGTGGCTTCCACACACATGCAGAGCCACACACACATACACCAGAAAAAAAGCAAAAACGCTGGGTTATCTATTTTCAAATGCTTATTCAAACTGTAGACAGTCTTGTGTCCAAGGGCAAAGAGAACACTGGAAGAGTGGACAGGGTCACACCCTTGTCGACCGTGTCTGAGGGCAGCTTTCCATCTGTCGGGCAAAGCCTGAGAGCTAAAGCGCAGCAGCAAGAAGGCATCAGCTTCAAGAGCTACACAACGCATTTCCTAACAAGGGAGAATTGTAATAGACGCTTATTCCCCGAATAGCCTCGGGGTCAGAGGCAGAGTAACAGTCCACTCTGCAGAGATTAACCAACCTGGCATTCTCAACTCCAGGCCTGGGTATCTACCTCTCTTCACAGCCTTTCTTATGGGACCTTAACCTCAACCCACAGAACACTGGCTCCACCTACTTCCCTCCCAATCAGTCTATGGCCACTCTGTTCTTCTTGCCTTATAAATCCCAGTTGTGTCAGAACGGACTGCTGGCTTTCTCTCAAATCCCGCCTTTACTTCATTATGAAATCCTGTGGCATCTGCCCTCTATACAACTGACTGCGATGTCACTGTGCCTCACCTTACTCCAAAGCTGCCAGTTCTCACCATCATCCCTCCACTGGGGAAGTGAGCAAGCATCCCTTCCAATGTCCTTTCCAACAAAGTGATCATTAAAATCTCAGTTGGGGCTTGGGAAACAGATCAGCAGATAAAATTACTTGTTAGGCAAGCATGAAGACCTGAGTTCAAATCTCCAGCACACATGTAAAGAGACAGGTGTGGCCGGGAACAATTGTGACCACAGCACTGTGGGAGGCAGAAACAAGGTCTCTGGGTCTTGATGGTCACCAACCCATCTCTGTGTTCAGTGAGAGACCTGTTTCAAAGGAGTAGTGAGAGAGAGAGCAGGCACCCGATATCCTCTGGCCCAGCACACAAACACACCCTCACATATACATGTGTACATCCATCTCCATCCAGCCCATCAACAAACTGCCAAGTCCTAATCCACCAAGCTCCACCTGCATCACCACAAGCAGCCACTGCAGCCTCCTTGACAATCCTCCGTCAGACCGGGCGTGTCTCCCACCAAAGGGCCTCTGTTAACTGTTCCCTCTCCCTGAAACAACAGGGCTAAGGTGCAACTTCCTTTAGTTTTTCACTCTAATGGCACCTTATTTAAAGAGACTTGGCTGGCTACAGCACTTAAACACAGCTCGCACAGACCCATGGGCAGTCCCGACCATACTTTCTTTCTTAGTCACGTTCCATCCTCCAACACACTGAATCATTTACTTCTCACATCAGCCTATTACCCTTCCTTCCCTCTTCCTCAAAGATGGGCATCCATAGGACCCAGGCACTTTGTTTTCCTCACTGATCTATCCATCATGACGGAACAACATGGGCACAAAATGGGCAAGTAGACCCTAGGCAAGCATTTGTTGAATAAAGGATGGAATGGAGTGGACTGTCCTTTTTTTTTTTTTTTTTTTTTTTTGGTTTTTCGAGACAGGGTTTCTCTGTATAGCTTTGTAGTCTGTCCTAGAATTCACTCTGTAGACCAGGCTGGCCTCAGACTCACAGAGATCCACCTGTCCATGCCTCCCAAGTATTGGGATTAAAGGTGTGCACTACTGCCCATCATGGACTGTTCTTTCTCAATTTGCCTTTCTTAATTTGCAGAATCTCATGTATCTTTGATTATTGGTCTTGAATTTGTTATGTAGGCCACCACATCCAATTTATACAGTTCTGGAAGTTGACTCTATGATTTCATGCATGCTATACAAGCAAGCATGCTACCAACTCATCTATGTCCCTATCTCTTAATCCCTTCTAAAACACCCCAAGTCCGGGAAGGAACACATTCAAGCCACAACAAAGGGGTGCCTGGATCCCTCCCTGGAGTTTAGTGAGAAGAAACCTGACTTCTCTTAGAAAGGCCCCAATGGGGGAAGAGTAGAGATTTTCACTGGCCTCTACATGTAGCTCTCAGACCTGTGGGGAGTGTGCTGGGTATATGCTGAATGAGCAAACGCCTGCTTTCTGTCTTCACATCTTTCCTCGCACAGGACAGAATTTTTCACTAGTCTACTCCTTGGGGCTAAAGATGTAGCTAAGCAGAGACACAAGCTCCCCATGTAAAAAGTCGTAGGTTCTTCGAAGAGCCCCTTGCAAACCAAGAATAGTGGTGCATGCCTGTGATCTCAGCACTTGGGAAATGGAGTCAGAGGATCTGAAGGTCAAGGTCATCTTCAACTACGTTATGTGTCCCTGGGCAGCCAGTGTTACATACATGAAGCCGAACCAAAGATGCGGGATTATGCCAAGAGGGCTGTCCTCCCCAATGAAATTAACAAACTTCCAAGAGGAATAAGGGAAGGCCTCTTTCCCTTCCTTCCTCGCTTCCCTTCCTCTCTCTTGTTTGTCCTTCTCTTCTCTGTATTCCTATCCTGTGGAAGATGCAGCCTGCCTGGTGTTAATGGGGGTTGGAGAGATAGCTCAGCAGTTACAACCACTAGCTGCTCTTGCACCCAATCAGTTTCTAGAACCCATACATCAGTTCACAACAATTTATAACTCCAGTTCCAAGGACTCTGATGCTCTCTTCTGGTGTCCTTGAGTGCAAAGCACACATATACAGTGCACATATGTACATATAGGCAAACGCTCATACACATAAATTAAATACATCCCTTAAAGGGAGAATGGGGGAGGGGGCAGACAGACAAAGTCCTCATCGACCAACCTATAGGTGCCTTCATGTGGGCCCCCTTGCTTCCAGGCCAGGGAAGGGTACATTTCTGGTATTTATAAATCACCGGGTCTCAGGCATTTTCTTATAGCATTACAGTCTACCATACCTGTCTTCCAATACCCTCTTCCACTTGCTCACAAGACACCCAGCCCAAACATGACCAAAGCACAGATCCATGTTACAGAATAAAAACAACTTGGGCTCACAGCAATCTCAAAAGAAAAATTAAAAGTTTTCCAAAAATCAAATTTTTAATTCAACAACATAAACATAATTGTGGCAACAGCTTTTGAGTTTTATGTTGACTTGGAAATTTTAGCTTGTATACTTTAAGATGAAGTACTGTCTTGTCCCCCTGTTTACCCCAGGTAAAAGCTGGCGTTTCTAGATCCTCTCATAATTGTATTACCACTGTGAAAACAGAGGCATCGATCTATTTCTCATGACATCTGTCCCACATTTTCTGCTTCAATCAAAGCTCCATCTAGAATGTGCTATGGAAGCTTCTAGAAGGACCAGGGACTCTCACTGTTTTTGAATTGTACCCTCATGTTGCGCCATTTTATTTCTGCTTATTGTTTTACATTCAGAAGTGATTAAATTTAAAAGAAATGTTAAACTAAATGGTATACGCATTTCCCTTAAATCAAAATTCACACAGCAAAAAACGCACTGCATATTTATACAGTTGAGCTCTCTGAGCGTCACTGGTATCGGACTCACAGGGTAAGAGTCATTTTCTAGCTTTTATTAGCTACTATAATGATTGGAGACAGGGGTCATCAAAATGCCTGCGCCAGAACCAATCTAACGTTGCTGCGAAGTCCCATTGTGAAATTAAAAGAAGTCTAGGGAGGGAGGAGGGGAAAGGGAGGGTTTTGTGCTGTGTTGGTAGAAGAAGAAAGGAAGTAATACTCGAATCTAACACTGGTCAGAGTGCAATCTTCTGGTGAGTTCTAGCTAGCTCACTCCTGCATCCACACAAGGGCAAATATTTCTGTTAGCAACACAGTAAGTACCAACACAGATTACCAAGGAAACTTGGAAAACAAGAAAACAATGTAACTGAGAAATTAGCAACTTCTAGGGAAAGCAAAGAAGGGCTAGAATGCTGTGTTGCTAGCATTTAAAGACGACTGTGTGAACCAGTGAGATGGTTTTGCTGGTCAAGGCCCTTGCCACAAAAATCTGGAGACTTGAGATGGACCCTTGGAATCCAGGTAAAGATGGGAGAGAGTTGACTCTACAAGGCTGTCCTCTGACCTGCACACACGTGCCATGGCATGTGTGCCCCACCACATCACCATATACCAACACAATAACAAATAATTTTTATTAAAAGTTATTTTGTCCAAAGACTAGAAAATATGGTCAGTGTCGTTCAGCTGAAGTTCTACAGATTTTGTCTACTAAAATGTTCACTGAATATGAACTTAGAAAAGAGACACAGCAACTAAATGTGATGTATGATCCCACTCTGAACCCTGGACTGGATGAACACAAACAGCAGCTCCCAAAGTCTCTGTTGAGAGCCTAAGAAAGCCAGACCCTAGTCTTCGGGTTGCCTTTAGGTCTCTTGATTTGCTTCTGGTAAGGCAAGAGGTGACCAAGTAGTGCATGGTGAAGGTTATGAGATGCAAGTACATGTGTCTGAGAATATGGGAGAGAAGGAGGCGGGGGGAGTGATAAATGAAGGTAAATCCAGAGAAGAAGTCTATCAACTTCCATGTGACATTTCTAAAAGGTTCCTATATATTTGAAACTATATTGAAAGGAAATTAAATTCAAGCTCCATCACCTTAGTTCACTTCAAAACCACATGATCATGGTTATTTTTCTAGACAACAAAATTAGCCAGAATGAAACGCGTTCTTCTGTTCTTTTACTTATGAAGTCACTCAACAAGTATGAACAAGCACCTACCCATGGCCATGGATGACAGGCCAGTGTGGAGCCTTGGTTCCACTCCCTAGGGAATTCTAACTAGCTTTGAGTTATTGATTCTAGAAAAGCATTGCTTCCTGGTTTGCTATGTGAAGCCAGGCACACTAGTGGAGCCAGAGAAAATGACCCTTTCTTGAATACACGGCCTCATGTAGTCAAAAAAGGACCAAAATATTACACCTTACACTGGCCAAAAACATTAAACTACACTGAAAGGGATCCACCAAAACTGGAGACTGGAGAAGAGACACGCACACCAACCCAGGTGACAGTCACAGCGCAGCTGCAAGGCAGCGTTCAGAGTGGCGCTCTGCGAAGGGAAGGTAATAACCGCCCACTTTCAAATGATGGAAATGCTGTCTTGTTATGTGTGACATGAGCTAAATAAGTAACAATGCAAGAAAGGCTCTACCATCGCCCAGGGGGTTGCTGGGTTTAGTAGGCAAACTGGCAACAGGAATTCTATTATCAAGGACAACTCTCTGCCACTTTATTAACTGTCAGGGCAATGTCTATTAGGACTGTCAGTGGGAAGATACTGATCTTACCACCTGCCAGAACAACTTGGCCAATGAAATGGAAATGTTTCACCCAGAACACACCCAGTCTTCCAGGAACACTGAGCCCAGACACCACATCTCCTTAAGAATGAGTCTCATGTTCACATCACAAGAAGCATTCTCTTTTAGTGTATACTGGCTCCACAGGGTCCCGGTTCAGATTCAGATACCGATACCAGCTGCTTCACCTTAACCACGTTGTCTTCGACAAGCTGCTTAGACATTTCAAGACCTGGTTTCTTCCACTGTAAGATGGGGAAACAAACTCACCGGGTTATTGCAAAGCTAAAATTCATTCATTCTGGCCTGGGGAGATGGCTTAGTAGATAAAGCATTTGCCAAAGGGTGAGGATCCAAATTCAGATCCCTGGGGCCCGTGTAAAGGATGGGCATTCATGGAGGCTGCCTATAATCCCAGTAGAGACAGGGGATGCCCAGGGCAAGCTGACTAGCTGACCACTGAGTTCTGGGTTCTATGAAGAGACTACCTTAAGAAATAAAGTGGACAGTGATTGAGAAAGACGTCTGACATCAACTTTGGGCCTTCACACTTGCCCACACATGAGCAACTACACATGCATATACAAACATATGTACCCACACCCATTCATAGATGCATGTACACTACAGACACACACAGACACACACACATCATAAAAACAGACCATCTCTCAGATCTCCATCCACCTGTCCTGAAGGATGAGCTTACCAATCACAGTCGTTTGGTGTTCAAGTGGCATTTCTTGCGCTCTCTTAAAAACACATCAGGAGCATGGCAGGCATGGTGGAGGTTTCCAACTTTTCATGCCTGCTCTCCCGCCAACTGTAGTCTACTTTCATAGAGGAGGGTAAGTTCACAAATTATTCAGGGGGCCTTTTCAACACTTTCACCTGACTAAAGGGTGTACTTATTGGTATGGACTACTTCCAAGGCTTGCCCACAAATCATTCATGTGGTTTTCTGTGGCAGGCACAGGGTAGAAGGAGAAAAGCTGAACTCGTGCGGATATGACAGGCCTTGACATTTAGGACTTAGGAGGAAACCCATTTAACAGGTATGGTTTGTTACCACAGCTAGCTTGACCTTAACTAACACCCTCCATTCCTCTCTGACCTTGGAGTCAGCAATACAATTACTGAATGTCTGTGAAGCGTCAGACTCTATGAAAACAACAAGGGGTATCCTTGCCGAGAAAAATTCCAAGATATACTTGGCTATCTCATATAGGTCACAGCTTGAGTACACCACCTGAACTATCTACACAGTGGGAAATGCAGCTGATGTACAACTGTTCACATTATATAGCACCTCAGAAGGTTCTTGCGGACTTACATACCATGTTCAAAGCTTTATTCCACTCCGCCTCCAGTCTCTCTCTACCTTTTCACAAGTGCCCATCACAGCTCGCTCCCTCATCCCTCCCTCCTGAGTCAGCCACAGTTCTTTAACATGGATAACTCTGGCTCCATGAACCTGATCTGCATGTTATGATGCAGAAGCTAGGGTAGCTTTACAGATAAGGGCTCAGGAAATCAATCTCTGAATACCTGCAGGCCCGGGGAACACATACAAGGCCTGGTTTCTACCATGGAAGACCAAGGCCCATCCTGTGGAAAGGAGCTGACCAGCTCCGCTGGGTGTGCACACATGCCTTATCCTCTAAGGAGTCTGAAATGCCTTCCCATTCTTGTGGCCGCCAGACGCTGTCAAACACAGGGCTTTCCCCAAAAGGAGTGAGCAGGTACCACAGCATTCCTGCGACAAATGTTCCAACTGAGTGCTAAGTAGGTATCAGACAATCTTTGGATTTAGCAATAAAATTCAATAAGGTTGTGAGAATAAAGTAAAAGACAAAAAAAAAAAAAATGGCGGAGTCTTTCCCTCTGCAGCTCCCTCTCCATCTCTCCAATTAACTCCATACCATTACCCCAGGGCATTTCTTCATCCTATTATGAGTGTCTGAAACACAGAACACATTCTTTCCTAACCTACCAATGAGCCACTTAGACTCCTGTTTGTCTCATCAATTTCTTCACCTTTTTGAAAAATGAGGATTTTTACATTCCTTTCCAATGATGGCAAGGAGTTCGCATTTTTTGAAAGCATATATCCATTTCTTCGCATGTGTTCACGAAGACTTCCCAGTGTGAAGCTGGCTGACCCTTCTGAATGTTCTCATTCCGGCGAAGGAAACCCCTTCTTGGGTAACGCCACAGGAATCCTCACAAAATTCTATCAGAACCCCTCAGTCGCTCCTCAGGAACTGTCCTCTTCTGTCACTGAGGTTAGCTTTGAGGGTACATTCACAGAGAAAAAAGTAGAGGCGCTTCCCAGGCCCCCCGACTTTTCCCAGCACAGCAACAAAATACTATTGCAGCCATCCTAAAAATGTCAGCGTGAGAGTGCCCTAGAGAAAACAACTTCAGATGGAAAATGTTCTAGCAAGGGCCTGAGTGAGTCAGGCTTCCCCAAATGCTGAGAACACTGTGTATCAGAGACCTGTCGGGTCTTCCATCTCCACTCAGCCTCTGGGAGCCAAAACAGGCTGACATTGACAAGTCAATTGAAATTTCTATGACATGTATTTTTTTCCCCCTCTGAAGCAACTCAGGTAAAGTCACAAGGCATAATCAACAGTGACAGTTGCCATCTGAGAACAAAGGGATGACCTGACTCCCTGCCACCCACTCCAAGCAGCACATATGCAAATCAGAGAAGAAAGAAAGACAGCCAGGTGAGAAAGGAGAACCTTTCCCTCCCAACTCCAGCCATCCTTCCTTTAAACTACTGCCCTGTGCCAGGACCAAGGGCATGTTGCAGGGAAGCCAGTCTGGGGACAACAGAAGGGTTCAAAGGTGACTATTACATAAAGAGACGGTGGAGAAATAGCTCAGAGGGTTAAAGGCTTGCCTTACAAGGCCAAGAACCTGAGTTAGGTCCCCAGCACCCATGTGAAAAGATAGCCAGTCTCAGGTACTTGGTGAGTTCTAAGCCAGAGATTCCCGCCTCTACATAAACAAACAAATAAAAATAGAAAAACAAAAATTGTGTATGACACCTGAAAACAGCAGCTGGGGTTGTCTTCTGGCCCAAACACACACACACACACACACACACACACACACACGCCAGGGGTGTGAACACCTGCATGCACACAAACATGAAAACTAAAACATGAATGTTAAGCCGGGCTGCTGAGGACCATGGCAAAGCTGGGGCAAGAGTGAAGGCTCCTGGGAGGAGGGCAGCCAACGTTAGAAAAGGGGGGGGGGTGGGGGGGGGACGTGCGCTATTCTAGGCCATAACCGGAGAACAAACTACGGTCCAGAGAAGTGCTTTGCTTGGGTCAGGCGGGATGACTTGGTTTTTACTCACTTTCCAAAACATAATAATCAAGATTTTTATAAACTTTTAAATTTGAGCTTTCTGATTTCTTTGGAAGACACAAAAAAGGCACATAGTAAGCTAACATTTCTCCCATAACAAAAGGGTGAGGCTGCTGGCTTGCCCCTACTGGCTTCTAGATAAGGGGATCAGCATGTGCAAAGGCCCTGAGGTTCTTTTAACACTTAGGTGGTGGGCCAAAAAAGCTCAGCCTTGGCTCCAAGGCACCCAACTTTTAACAAATCCCTCTGACTTGGTAAATTTTCAAATCTCTCTTCTTGAAAGCCATAGAACATCTGAGCATCGAGAAATAGTGCCAGTTACTACTACAAAGGGCAGATAACAAAACCAAAACACAAAACAGCCACCCACAAACATCCCAGACACCACTCACCAGCAACTGCAAGCACAGCCTCAGACCTGGCAAGAGCTGCCAGAGAGACATTGGCAGCAGGAGCTCAGAGGCAGCGGGCAGCAGTCCAGCCACAGAGACAAGGGTCCCTGGGCTCGTCTGCCCACGCTGGCACATCCAATCTAGAGGGTTGTTTTTAATATTCATATTGCACAGGGTAAACTCTACTTAAGAAGAGAAATAGACACAGCCAAAGATAGGAAATACCCTAGGCTCTTTCCCATGATGGTGTTTTCTAGGAGAGGCTAATAGACTCCCAGGCCTTAGTAAGCCAGCAAAAGGATGAAGACAGACTCCAGGAATGTCCATCTTGAATGAGCTCTGGGATCTGAAGCCAGAAGTGAAGCTGCCCAGGTCTCCCTAAGGGAGCAGAGGTAACACCAACCTTCTGAGTTGACTTTATGGTTTGTACACAACCTCAGTGAGATGTTTCAGCAGCTGGCACTAGAAAGCTTGAGGCATGCAACCAAAATCCAGACCTTCCTGGACCAATGCCAGCCTGTCTATCATGCACCAATATTATATGGAAAGAGAGAAGTGTGACCCAGTGACTGGAGTCCATTTATTGAACATCTGTGCACACATTTGCACAGAGGGAAGATAGGGTGGTCTGATGTCAGGCTTAGGCTCCCATAGTACATAGGAACCCCAGCAGGTCTCTTCTCCAGGATTCTCCTTTCACAGCCTCCTGGGTATTACAAGTTGCAGCATTTAAGCCCTGAACTTTTCAGAGAGAAGGTTCAGGATGTGCTATTACTTGGAATTCCATCAATGTCGATCTCATCCTTTAAGATGAGGTCATACCAAATGAACTAGGGTGAGCCCCTCATGGGATCGGACTGGTGTCCTTACAAAAGGGAAATGTACTCAGAGAAGCACACAGGAGCATAGTGTTGAGATTCCTGACAGCACAGAGCACAGGATGCTCTCAGTAGTCAAGGGAAGACAGAGACTACCAGCAAGGCATCTGAAACTGAGAGAGGGGCAGGAAACAGTCCATTTCACAGCAGCAGAAGCAGCCTTCCCTGTGACACTCTAACACTGAAGGTCTAGCCTCCAGAAAACCAGGACCAGACAGTTCTGTTGTTTCAGCCAGAGGGGAATAGTAACAGTTTCACTAGCGAGCTATGCTTACCTTCTGTGGGATGAGCTCCTCACTGACAAAACAATGGGCATCCTTCCTTTGCCTCCTTCCTTCCCTCCAGAGGACACCACCAAACCAGAACAGCTGTTCTGGTGCGGTGGATAGAGAATGTCTCCCAGAGTGGGTCTATGGAAACAAGGCCTGGCCTACATGACCTGAGGGACAAGAAGGCTAAGATGGGTGCTGCAACTGAGGAAATGAGAGACAGGAACACAAAACAATGCCCTTCACCTCACTCCAGAGAAGATTGCATTTCCCACCAAAAGCAAGTTTCATTGGAAAAATATAAGAGCAAGGCATGATGGTGTGTACCTGGGATCCTAGCACTCTGGAAGCTGAAGCAAGAGTATAATGAGTTTGAGGTCTAGCCTGGTCTACATACCAAAGACTCTGCCTCAACAAATAAAATGGTATATGATGTATATACTTAGATGTACACACACACACACATATATATATTATGTACAATATGGCTATCCACCCTCCTGAGAAACTGGGGCTGGAGCTCACACTGCTGACCAGTGTCAAGGACAGACTGTATAGGATTATCACCAACCTTGGAAAAAACTCCCAATTCCAATTTCAAAGTACCATTTTGATTGACTGTGTATCACCTTCATATCACTGCAAAGGTGAAAAAGGGTAAGACAAGCCACAAAGAAGTTGAAGAGATGGCTCCATTGATAAAATGCCTGCTAAGGAAGCATGAGGGCCTGAGTGTGGATTCTCAAGAGCCACATCTCAGTGTTGGGGAGGTGGATACCAGAATATCCTGAGGGCTTCCAAGCCAGCTAGGTTTTCAGAATTGGTGAGCCCCAGGCTCAGAGAGAGATCTGGTCTCAAAGAAGAAGACACGTGATGCAATCAATCTCTGTTCTCCACAAAGAAGTATATGCACACACCTGCAGAGACAGAGAGTCCTAAATTAGAGATTATCTCTATGCATGTTTCTAAAAGTTCGTCTATATTTCTGTATGTACATTCAAAATACTAGGAAATGCCTGGGCATCAGCATATACTCAGAAAGGTGAGAAGAAATACCTTAGTTCAAGCCAGGCATAGTGATGCGCACCTGTAAGTCCAACTGCTCAGAAGGCTGAGGAAAGATGATCTCAAGTTCCGGGCCAGTCAGGGACACCTAGCTAGACACTGACTAAACAGAACAAAAAATAAAGAGAAAAGGTGTGTGTGTGCGTGCGCTTGTTTGTGTATGTGTGTGTGTGTGTGTGTGTGTGTGTCTGTGTGTCTGTGTGTCTGTGTGTCTGTGTATCTATGTCTTGACGTTAGATTAACCAAGAAGTCCATCTATTATTGGTTATTGCAGTTAAGAAGAGCCAATAGGTGGAGGCAGAGAGATAACAACTGAAGTTAGTCTGAGCAACACAGTGAATCTGAGGCCAGCCCAGCATACAGTGAGACTCTCAAATAAAGCACTACTATCTTTGTTTGAGGTGATAGGCAAGTCACTTTCCCTGACAATCTAAAACATCATCCAACAGGTTCCGTCAATCTCTTCCTGCTCTCATGTTTGCTGGCTGCGTGTCTCCACATGAGCATTTAGAAAACCCACTGTGTGAAGGCACAAGCATGGATGCAGTTGTGCAAACCTACTGTGCTGACCTTGGACTTGGCTCTGCCTGGGTTCACCTTCCAAGTTCTTCCAATCCCTCACCATCACTCTGTGAATCCGGGGGAGGACCCAGCTGCCAAGAGCCAAGATGACTCACAGGGCTGAGATATGTCACTGACTCGGGTTACTTAACTCATCATAGATGGAGAAGAATGTGTCCAGGTTGCAACTAGAAAAAGATTTATTACATTACCTACCGACAGAAAGAAATATGAAATAATACAGCAGCCTGAAAAAACAAAGGATAAAATCCCCCTCAGCCAGGAAAATTCTCAACTTGTGAGTGGATGGAGGACAGAAGACATCTTTTCTGGAAAGGTGTATCAAAGGCTCACTGCCCGGCCAGATATAAGGGCTCAAAAACAAGAACAAAAGCATTAAAAAAAAAAAAAAAAAAAAAGTTTTTTGGCTCGATAGATTAAAGACACAAGAAGTAATTACAAATGTATTATTCATACCTAATTTACAAGATGAAGTTCTTTCCGTAAAATATTAAACTGTTTACACGCAGGCTGGGGAGAGACAATTTTCAACCCGCCCGTGTTCCACTACAGTGACGATTAACAGTCCTGACGCAGGGGCTTCTGGGGTACATACAGTGTGGACTCTCTGTGGTAATCAGAAAATGTTTGACCTCGAGATATCTACTTGACCCCAGAGAAATGCAGACTCGCCTGCTATAAAATCCTAAACAATGGGGCAGACAAGGTCACAGGGTCAACACAAGTATTAACAGGTCACCAGGCAGCCCACTTGGGAGCAATTACTTCCAGTCATGGCTAAGTGGACACTTGATTGAATGCCACTAAGACAGCTCACATCCCACGGATAACAATCCTCACAGCGATTAAGAATTAAAGCCCCCATGATTCAGCCTTTATTACTCAAATGAACCTAGCTCTTCCATAAAGAACTCTTGGTATATGCCTGATGCAAGGTCTGAATTGAAATGCCACCTCATTAAACAATAATATCTAATTTTATCTAAATGAATTTTCATGAAAGTGCACCACACAGCTCAGGAATTTTTAAAATGAATTATCACAAGTGATACATAATTTCACCAAAACTGGGGCAGAAAAAAAAAATTCGCTGTAGGAATAAAAGGGAAACATCCATGCCGAAGCGAATGCCTGTTTCTTTACGGTCAGAGATAGCCAGAGACCACGGGCTAGCTACCACAGAACAAGGGCAGCTTATCATTAAGAAATTCTCTAGTCTCCCGTCCAGAGTCTCGTCAGAGAACAACAGTCAAAGGCAGTGCTTCTACCAACTAGCGGATCACTGAAGGAACTTTTCAAAATCCACAGATTTTTAGCTGTCCCGCGAAATCAACTCGATCTGTGTCCCTTGGAATGGACACAGCTGGAAAATTCCCCAAGGATCCGCTCCGGTCACTTCTGAGAGCCCCAGGGCACAAGGTGGACAGAGGTCTGTGGAGGATTGTGAAAGGGCAGGGGAATGAGGAAACCCTGTCGGTCCTCGTTTCACAATGGCTCCAGACACTGGTGTGTATTTTTACCATCACTTTCTACACGTGGCAAGTGATTCGTTTTCGAACTGCAGGGATCAAATGCAAAGTTTCTTTTGATCGCAGACTGACTAATACATTCAGAAATCAAATAAATTACGCACTTAAAAATAAGCACACTGGGTGGTACCCAGTGCTAGGTAGAGGATGCACAAGGTTACAGCAGTCCTGACGTGGTTCTCGCCAGGGCCAGTGTGGCCCTTTGCTTCCAGGTCACTACAGATCCCAGGAATGCACACATATGACCTGAAACTTCAGAATCCAGCCCTCCTGCAACACAAGGACACTCTCTACCAGAGAGAACGTGAAAACTCCACTAGGAGATATAGAAACATGGCCTTGTATTTAGTACGGGTCTCAATACAAAGAATGTATCTTAAGAAACCTGTGCAGAATAAGCGCTGGGGCAGGAGGTTCACATAGCAAAATAACCCCATTCAAAGTAGAAATAGGGGGTGCTAAGAAGCAAATACATCATCACAGGTCCCAGATCATCACCATTCAGTAAAATTGTTGGAACTGGCTATGTAGAAGTACATTGTATGGCCTTCCAGGTCTGAGCCATTTCACCATGCATCTGTGTGAAGTAAGAAAAGGCAACAGCCTGCAGAGTCACTGGACACAGCGTACGATTCCTTAAAATGTCCTCATTCTTGAGGACGTCCCAGGCCAAGTCCTGACAAGGAGAACAAGGGTAAGATTTTCAATTCTACTCACCCCTCATCCAAGCACGCCTGTGCACGCAGCAATCCAAACTTCACACCGGAGAGGTCAGTCAAGGAGCAACAGGTGATTTATGACCGGCAGGCAACGCCAGGATGGGAGCAGCAGTGGTTATTAACTTTGAGACAGGCTAATGGATGTCCCAACCCTCATAAGCAAGATCAACTAGTTTCAAATAAAAAAAAAAAAAAAAAAAAAAAAA
>CABHPH010131569.1:0-23890 GCA_902168325.1 Peromyscus nudipes
TTACAAGACCCAAATTCCTTGATGTTGGAAATGAGATTGACAACACTGTGGTCTGTTAAGGATGCTTAAGTTTGAGACAGTCAGAGTTAACTAGTTTTGTCATAAGCAGACATCCTAACATGCACATCAGTGCTCATTTTTTTTCTGAAATCCTACTGTACATTATCTTTCTGTTTTGCAGCCAGTTACCCATAGACCTATTTAGCTACATATGAATTTAGTTCTCTGTATATCTCTACCTGTAGATTTATATGGCTCAAAACTTTATACATAGATACACTAGTCTTCCTTCTCTGTAGCTAGAGTTTTCCTGCCGTGCCCACAGTCAGGACAAATCTCCGCCACCCGCCAGTCTCCAGCTCCCAAGTCCCGCCAGTCTCCGAGCCCACTTATAAAATAAACACACAGACGCTTACATTATTTAAACTGCTTGGCCATTAGCTCAGGCCTATCATTGTCTAGCTCTTACTCTTATATTTAGCCCATTTCTAATAATCTCTACTTTGCCACGTGGCTCGTGGGTTACTGGTACCTTACATCTTCCTTCTCCTGGCCGCGGCTCCAGCCAGTCTCCCCTCTACCTTCCTGTTCCCTCAATTCTCCTCTCTGTTAGTCCCGCCTATACTTCCTGTCTGGCTACCGGCCAATCAGCGCTTTATTGATACAGAGTGATATCCACAGCACTTCTCAAGTCTCTACTTTAATTTTCCTTTAGTGTCTTGTGTCTACCATGTGATACCTTTCCATGGTTAAGAAAATGCATGTAGAATCAATGTGCCATTTGGATGTATAAGATGTCGATTAGAATGCTTGACATTCAGAAGTGGTGCATAATTGTCCTGAGTTAGCAAATTGTGCAGGATCATTTTAGTTTTCTTTTCATTGACTAAACAATCTCCCCCTCTGTTTAAATCCCGGTTGTAACAATTAACTCAAATAATTGTCTCTGTACCATTCACACTGCACAGTGAGATATTTTTCAACTTTTACTTTGAATTATACCTCCACTGAGGCTCATATATTACCATAATGGATTTTGCTTATGTTAAATTAGATGCTTTTTTCCCCAAAAGGATAAAACATTTTCCACATAAATAAAGCTGTAAAATGGAAAAATGTACCAACATACTCTTAAACGTGATGTTTGCATAAATGCTCTGCAAATGTAATAGCTTATTGCCATGGCATCCATAAGAGTAGTTGTATGAGTAATTCAAAAGTTCCCTAAATGGAAGATTGCCTATATCTATAATCTAAATTTATTCAAATGTATTTTGCTTTTCTCTCCTCACACATAATATTTGGAGAATGAAAAATATGTTACTATAAAACATATATAGGGTGATTAAATTTATGATTGTAGGGGTTAAGTAATTCATTTGATGTTAAACTTTAAGTTTACTATTTCCCTGTTTTACCACACCCTATCTTCAAGCTGAAAATAATTTAGAGTTTTAATTTCAATTAAATATGTTACTTTAGAAATAATTTATTTTCTAATCATTAACGAATAAATTACTTAATGCCTTCATCACATCAATTTAAAAAGTAAAAAATAGTAAATAATATGGTAAATAATAGTACATAATACAATTACATTTACAATCTCCAAAATTTTTGCAGTACTGAAGATCAAACCCTGAGCCTTTTATATAGTATTCAAGTATTCTATGACAGAGGAATACCATCCATCTCTACAGATTTGTTTCCTAAGTATCTCTATGACATAAGATAAAATTATATATGTACTATGTCTTAAACAGAATGATTAAAAAATCTTTGATGACTGACATAATAAAATACTGTTTAGTGAACAGTTTATACCAAGTTACAAAAAAATCGATTGTCTTCTAATTTAACCTAAAGAAAGCAGATGGACCTATGATCTGCTCATACTGAGAATTTATATCTGTCCTTCTGATAATATGAATATTAACTTTACTATCTTTTGATGTAAATCTTTTAGATTTATTTATTTGTAAAATCTAAGTGAAAATAAATCAAACTTATGCCAACATATATTTGCTTCATAAAGATGATACGAATTTAAAAGATTTTTAAATTTATTTTTTCTGCCTATTTTAAAATTAGTTACAGCCATACTAGGTAAAAACTTGGGTTATGCTATAAAAAGATCATATAATATTATACATATTCATGAGATAGGCACCTATTTAAAATGGCCATAGATTAGCAGTAAGAATAGTTCATTTTCTACATTGTTACCATTTTAAAGTTTCTCCTATATTAACATGAAAGCATCTACATAGATATGGTTTGTTAGTGGAATATTTATTCTTTTGTTGTTGTTACAAACCAATTCTTTAGTAACCTTCCTTGACTGACAGGCAGAAATTCATCCCTCAGGAAGGTCTTCTGCCTTAGATTCTGGAAAGCAGATGTTTCCTTAACAGCTGCAGGAGAACTTTCACTGCCTATTTTGCATCTTCTCTCTGTCTGAATTTACTAACTTAACCCCATTTTACCACAAATTTCTAATAAACATCTAATCTAAATGTTTGGTGAATTACCACTATCCCATGTTTATTAAAGTTTCATTACTGTAATAAATATTGGAGAAAACAAAATGATAATAAACAGAAGGTTTACTTGATTCACAGTGTCAAAGGTTTCACTCAATAGTCGGCTGGCCCAGTTGCTTTCATGCCTTATACAAAGATACCTCTCGGGACAAGAGCATGTTGGAAGGCAAATCTCTTCACTTCCTATAAGCATGCCACAATCCTTCTTACCACAAGAGGATAGTTGGAGAGCAAAGGGATAAGAGAAAAGGAAGGAACATACTATTAAGGAGAAATAAATTAGACAGCTATGGTTAAACAGGGACAGGGGAACCAGAAAAAGAGGATCAAATGGGGGAAGGGGATAAAAAGGGATAAGGAAGGACACAAGGAGAGAGAAAGCTAAAACTAATATCAAATTGGAAATCTAATACATGAAAGTCACTTGATTACATATGTCAATAATTTGTTGGAAACTAAAACCACTTAAAAATAATTAAAATTATCCATTTGCTTTAAATAACAATAACAGATAAATTATATATTATTAAATTATTTTTATAAAATTAAATATAATTTGTAAAATATAAAAATAAAAATGTTAGAATGTATTTCTTCTATATATCTAGTTTAATAGCAGGCAGGCAGATTTTCATATCTGTTTCCTCATTCAGTGATTCACAAAACGCTGTTTTGGATTTAAGTATATGAAGCAAGTCTAATTCACAGAGATGAGTGATTGGCAAAGGAAGTAAGGAAGTAACAGTTTAATAGACATTTAAAATGTTTATTCTTATTTTTCTTTGATATTGTACCAGAACTACATAAGTCGTTGATGGTTCTAGTTCACTTTCTTTCCAGAGATTTGAAATTTTTATTCTGAATAATAACAAAAGAGTATTTTTGATTGATTTTAAAATATCAAGCAACTGAACATTAAGGGTTTTTCACATTTTGTTATTGTTCCTTGTAAAATATATAAAGTCATTTATCTAATATAACCACACAAAGAATAGAAAGTTTTTATAGAATATCTAATATAACCACACAAAGAATAGAAAGTATGCCAAGTTGAGTATAATGAACAGTAGTTATCTTAATGTTAATTCTAATTTAAAACCTGATTTTCGTTAGATTTTTCTTAATTTGACAGCCTCAACTTATACATATTCAAAAAAACAAAACAAAAAAAACCCCTCACATTTCAGAGGCAGAATAACCAGAGTTTGTCCATCAGTCATTTCTTTCTAAATAAAAATGTGAAGTCATACTGTGGGATGTTCTGTATGCTGTGAATGTGTTGCTCTGATTGGTTGATAAATAAAATGCTGTTTGTCCAGTAGCCAGGCAGGAAGTATAGGCGGGATAAGCAGACAAGGAGAAATCTGGGAAGTGGAAGGCTGAGTGAGTAGACACCAGCCTGTTATCCAGGGAGCAGCATGTAATGGCACATAGGTAAAGCCACGGAACATGTGGCAAAATATAGATTAACAGAAATGGGCTGAGTTTAGATGTAATAGCTAGTCAGTGGTAGGCCTGAGCTAATGGCCAAGCAGTTTTAATTAATATAAGCCTCTGTGTGTTTACTTGGGTCTGAGTGGCTGTGGACCAGGTGGGACAGGAAAACTTTTAACTACAAAGTCATAACTAATGTTATTTCAGGTCTTGAGTCAAATACTTGAAAGCAAATATTCTTTAAAATGGCCATTACATTTATATATGTGACACAAATTTTCTATTTGTACTTCTCATATTATTGTATTATTGTTAATATTTAATACTAAAAATAATAAATTATGATTTCTGAAGGTGAAACTGGAACATTGAATTTTAACTGGCATGTGTGGAACAGTGAGGTCTTCACACTAGACAGCGTGGTACTAAGGTAAAAAGATACAGGGAAACTTCATTTTGCAGAATCACTGGAAATGTCAAAATATTTGAAAATACAAACAACAATTTGATACTGTAATGAAAATACTTTGGCACCTAAAATGAATTTGGGAGAATAACAGTGGTATATATTGACTATATGCAGAAATTCTGATTTATATCTTATTGTAAATAGTGTATGCAAAATTATTAGTTTATAACTATCTCACATTGGAGAGACGGGGAAGGGGAGCAGGAAGAGTAAAAGTGGAGGAAGAAAGAGGGGCAAAGGTCACATTAAACAATTCATTTGGCTTTTGTTTGTTTATTTGTATGTTATCTTTTACTTTAATGGACATTTAAATACTTTATCTAATCTAAGTCTTATCATTAAGGTTCTATAGAAAAATACATTGTGGTTTTTAGTTGTTTGTTGTTTTGCTTGATTTTTGAGATTGTATTCTAATTACAAAATTCCCCCCTTCCCTCTCCTCCCTCAAAACTTTGCCATGTACTCCTCCCAGCTCTCTTTCAAATTCATAGCCTTTTTTTTCACTAGTTGTTACTGCATTAACATATATAATTGCACATGTGCGTGTGTGTGTGTGTGTGTGTGTGTGTGTGTGTGTGTGTACCTGAATACAATCTGTTGAGTTCATATGATGTTACTTGTATGTATCTTTTCAGAGATGATATTTTTGCACTGGACAATCAATTGGTATGCTCTTCTCTGGGGAAAGCCACCTCTCGCTTTCCCAGCCTTACCCAGTTAACTGTGGTTCTCTGTGTAGGGTCAACTTTCCTTTTGCAGTTTCCCGTGTTTGGTGGCGTTATCCTTGTTTAGTTCACATGTGGCCAGGAGTGTTGGTGAGACTTTATGGGTGCTGCTTCCAGTGTTTCTAGGAGACACAATCTGACAGCAAAGTCTCTGATGCTCTGGCTCCTACAATCCCTCCATTCTCTCTTCCTCAGCAATGAATTCATTTGTGTCCTGTGCTTGATGTGGGCAAATGGCCAATGTGTCTTAGTTATCATCTAATTCCATCCTCATCAGTTAATGCTAGCATCTTTGTACAGTTAATGCTAGCATCTTTGTACTTGAGGATCAAATTTCTTCTAAAATTCCAGAGAAAGGAAGAAGCCTCAGAAATTCTCACAGTGCATGTGTCCACGGCATTATTTAAAAGAGGGTTGCTCAAGTCTCTCATCATAATTCCATTCAGAATTTTCATCACTCAAACAAATCATTGTTTTTGACATGTGTCTGGTTAGCAAGCCCATTCCAAAAGGTTATGCCCTCACCTTGGTAACTTAATTACACATTTTGAGAATACTAATGTAATGAGTTATTAATATGCATATCATGTAAAATGTCTTCAGACTAAAGCATGCCCTTTAACCCTTCCCCTTTCTCTTAAAAAAATGTCAACTTGTATTATTTTACAATGAAAAAGCCTTTAAATTAGGATGGGCCCAAGGAGATTGGAAATCATTTTATTATATCATTAATTAAACAGATTGCATGGAGGGAATAAATGGGACATAATAAATTGTATTTCAGTGTATATAGCTTTGGGTAATTAGGACTCAACTATTTACATATATGTATATAACTGATATGTATGTATACAAAAATAAATACGTATATGTGGTATTTACGAAATGCTTAAAGATTAATCGTGTGTGTGTGTGTGTGTGTGTGTGTGTGTAAATTGGTTGAAATATTGCCCACAAGTAATGTCTGAACTCAAAGTACAACGGAGATGGTACATGTGGTTCCTGAGATGTGTTCTCAGCAGTAGAAAATAACTACTCACTACTTTCTCCCTCTGCTTTGCTTCTCTACCCCTCCTCCTCTTTCTTTGTCTTACTGTCTTCTCTTTTTTTCTGCAAGGAAATGAAGCATTGGCAGTAAAACTCTAGGAACCCTAGCAATGATACAGCTTGTACTCAGAGGCATCATCAATGTTCATATTTATAATTTTTAAAAGGCATTCTCCTTTTCCCCATCACTGAAGATTACTGGAGGTTTTCAAAATTCTAAATACAGTTATTACATGTCAGATATTCTTATGTTTGGTTTATTTTTAAATATTATATTTCTTTGTCGGTCAATGGCTCATTTATTTATTTTCTGAAGATTATTATGTATTCTGACCATGCTTCAATTTATTATTTAGCTTGTGTATTTAATATGATCTAATTTGTTCTGTAAACTACAAAATGCATCAACATTTTTGTGTACATATTTGCACCAATGTATACATTTCTGTGAAATATATTCAAAGAACAGAATTTCTATTAATGGACCAAATAGAACAAGAATATATAATGCTAATAATAATAAAAGTCTCGAGTCAATCATACTTAATTGAAATTCTACTGGTAACATGAATTAAAAGAAGTGAGTCATCTTCATAGAGAAATGAAAAATTAATATATGTGTTGATATTTTGGCAAAGAGTAGAAACAGAAATCTCTCATGAGATTTGATACTCACAAGCTGGCCCCATATTGGCTTGCATGTTGTGATCCAAATCTCTCAAGTTGAGAATTTATTTTTAAGTAATCCAGGGTAAGTACCCGCAGGCACTAGGCAGAAACAAATACAAGTACTCTCTGGAGCATTGCTTTCAGCCAGGCTTTACAAAATGCCATAGATAAAGTTCCAGCAGAAATAAAACCATGGTTGAAACAAACACCCAGCCAACAATTAAAAAGAAAATCAGGGGAAGTCCTTAGAGAAACAAAGACAGACACTGCTTTCAAAATACAATGTAGATATTGTTCTTATAAAACAAGCAACCAGCCTGCAACAGAAAGACATATATTTATACAAGTAAAGAAAATAACTGAAATATGAATACTGAATGATGTGGGTTTATGAATGATATAAGGAAATATATAAAGGAATCAATAAATGTGCAAATTGAATTATGATGAAGAGATTTTTTTAATTAATTTTTAGACTTTTCTGTTTTCCAGCTATTGAAAATAGATCTTTTTATATAATATATTCTGATTACATTTTTGTCCTCCCCTTATTCTTTCCAGTTCCTCCCCACCTCCCTCTTAGTGGTATCAAGACCCTTTCTGTCCCTAATTAGAACATAAAAAGACATCTAAAAAATAATAAGTTAAAATACAATATATGATAAAAAATAAACAAAGCAGAATATGAGAAAACAAAAAGAAGGAAAAGAGCCCAAGGAAAAAAACAGAAGAAGCAGATATATAGTTGACACACTTCTTCACACATTTGTTATTCCCATGAAAACACAAAACAAAACACCATACTATATACTAAAAAATATAATAAATGAATAAATAAATAAAATAGAATTAAAATTATTATGATAGCAAAAAAGCTATAATATGAGATTAGAGAATAGAAACCTCCAAACTCAGCATTGAGTTCATTTTCTGTTGGCCATAGACTACAGAGCATGGGGTTTACCCTAGAGAGTAATTTGTTTTCCAAGTTAGACTCCCTTGGAGAAAATTAATTGCGTTTTCAGAGGACCACTCAAATACCTCTTAATTTTAGTTTTCACTCCCTGTATTCTCTCCCCCATTCCCTTGTTCCCTGACCTTCCCAGTTTGATGTTCTTCTTTCATTCCCCTCCCCTGGTCCATCTATAACTATCTGTTTTATTTCACCTTCCCCATGAGCTCTTACCTTCCCCTAGTGCCTTACTCTGTACCTAACTAACCACTATGGTTCTACTGATGGTAGCTTGCTTATCTTTGACTTAACATCTAACACCCACATATAAAAGAACACATACCATATTTGTCATTCTGGGTTTGGCTTACCTCACTGAGGATTATTTTTTTCTTAGTTGCATTGTTTACCTACATTATTCGTGCTTTTTTTTTAGGGGATGAGTAATAGTCCACTGTCTGTATGTACCACATTTCCTTTAACTATTCATCTGTTGATGGGCATCTAGATTCTTTCCAATTTTAGTCTATTGTGCATAGAGCAACAGTGAACATGGCTGAGCAAGTGTTTCTGTAATAGGATGAAGCCTCTTTTGCATATAGTCCAGGGGTGACATAGCTTGATCTTGAGATGGATCAAACCCCTCCTTCCTGAGTAACTACTAAACTGATTTCCATAATGTCTGTACAAGTTTCCCCTCCCTTAACAATGGACAGTGTTCTCCTTTCTCCAAAACCTTGTCAGCCTGAGATGTCATTTGTTTGATTAATCTTAGCCATTCTTGTGACTGGTGTAAGAAGAAATCTCAAAGTAGTTTTGATTTGTATTTCCTTGATGGCTACTGATGTTGAACATGTTTTTAAATGCTTCTCAGCCATTTGAGTTTCTTTTTTTTTGAGAATTCTCTGTTTATATCTGTACTCCATTTTTCAGTTGGATTATCTTCTTTCTTGATATTCAGTTTTTATATTATTTATACATTTTTGATATTAGCCACTTATCATGTGTGTGGTTGGTAAAAAAAAAATCTTTCCCCATTTTGCAGCCTGCAGTTTTGTTCTAAAAAAAACCTGTCTTTTGCCATGTGGAAGATTTAAATTTCATGAAGTCTGTTTATTATTTCTTGAGCTTAGTGCCTATGTTAATGCTGATCTGTTTGGAAAGTCTTTTCCGGTGCCAATGAGTTCAAGGCTATTCATCACATTCGCTCCTATAAGATTCAGTGTATATGGTCTTGTGTTGAGGTCTTTGATACTTTTGGAATTGAGTTATCTATTTGAATTCTTTTACATGCAGACATCAAATTCGACCAGCACCATCTGTTGAAGATGCTTTTTGATTTTGTCTTCCAGTATGTATTTCTGGCTTTTTTATAAAAATAATTTAAAAAATCAAGCATACATGGTTGTATGGAATTATGTCTGGGAAGATTAAGGAATCTTAAAAATGGAATCCTAGAAGAAAAGGGGAGACATGGCATATATGAAGGGTTAAAAACGCTGTGGTACCTGAGAGAAAGAATGTATATTTTCAGGGTTCAATGAAGGATGTAATAAAGGGAAGTTAGGACAATGAGAAGCATAATGGCTGAGGGTGTCCTCAAGCTTAAAAGGCAATAATTATCAGGTTCAGCAACACACTTATTACTAAACAATACTTACAAAGAAAAGAATTATAAATTGAGTCATGTCAGAGTAAATCCTTATAAACTATCAAACCAGGAAAATACTTTGACATTATCTAGTTTGATAAAACAAATGGGATATATAAGAACCATAAATGACTTCTCAATAAGGAGAATAAGTAGGTTTTAGGGACAATGGAAACTGTGTCATTTCATGTGTGGTATGTTGTCAAGTAAATATCTTCCATGGATAAAAGTGGTATAAATACATGTTTGGGTGAAAACAATTGTCATGTTGGTGGTAGTGGTGGTTTGCATGTATGTGTTTAGCACGTTGCTATTTTACACACACACATGCACATACACTCTCATGCTAGCATATAGTCACACATGTTTTTCAGAAAAAAAAATTCCATTATGTCTGTATGGAAGACATTATTGAGAAGGAAAAATTTCAACATATGTCCTAAGAGAAGATATGGTTATCTTAGTCACTTTTCTATTACAGTTTCAGAGTTTTAGTTCATTTTCATAGATCACATAGCAGTGATCATGGCAACATACAGACAGGTTCTGAATCATTAGCTGAGAGCCACATCCTGCTCTGTGGGCAGAGAGAGCAACACTGGACCCAGTGTGAGCTTTTGAAACCTCAAAGCCCCGTTGCACACTTCCTCTAACAAAACCACACTTTCTAATCCTTCCAATCTGTTCAAGCAGTTCTACTCCCTGGTGAAGAAGCATTCTAGTATATGAGCCTATGGGGGTCATCTTGTTAAACTACCACATTGGCTAACATTGGGCATAAATAAATTACTATCTTCCTAAAACAAGGTAGTATCTCATTTCAGGGTGTTTTAACTTGCTTCATGGGGCTTTCAAAGAAAGTAAAACCATTCTACATTTTTTTTATTTTACTTTTTTTTTTTTTTGGTTTTTCGAGACAGGGTTTCTCTGTGTAACTTTGCGCCTCTCCTGGAACTCACTTGGTAACCCAGGCTGGCTTTGAACTCACAGAGATCTGCCTGGCTCTGCCTCCGGAGTGCTGGTATTAAAGGTGTGCGCCACCACCGCCCGGCTACTTATTTTTTATGACAAACATTTTCTTGATTTCTATACTGATCATGTATGTAAATGCAAATGTTGGCTTCTGGTGGTTATACAGAATTTCTGAATCGAAGACAAGGTCCATACACTTTATATATCCTTTTTGAATAACTGCTATGCTCAATTCTGTACTCTTCCACCAATTTTGTTTCTTCCTAAAAGCAGAAAACCTGAATACAACTTTGTTATTAGAATAAATAAGTTATTCAAGTGCAATATCCTAAACTTAATGTTTAAAAATTCCAGAATATTGAAGCTGGGTATAACCTATTACTTTGACTGACTCCGTCCTAATGATACTATATATTTATCCCACACCTTCTCCTACCTTCCTTCTTTTTCCTTTTAGTCACATTACCTTTGCCTCTATGGGTTACCATTTTTTTACTTCCATGTTTTCTTTGAGCCCTAAGCCTTTTACTACCTTCCTTATCTGCTAAGATGTCACTGTTCTCTGAGCTGAAGATCCCTCACTCATTGTGGTGGTTTGAATGTATTTGGTCCCATAAGCTCATAGAGTGGTACCATAGAGTAAGTATGGGCTTGTTGGAGGAGACCGGATGGTACCAGCCTTTAATCCAGGCCTTTAGTCTGGAGGCTACACCTTTAATCTGGGCCACACTTTCTGTTGGAAGTGTGTCAGTGTGGAGGTGGGATTTCAGGTCTTTAATCTCAAGCTTCACTCGGTGTGCCAATGAACTTCCTGACTCAGACTTGCCTCTGAGTCAAGACACAGGACTCTCAGCTCCAGCACCACATCTGCCTGCATGGCACCATGCTCCCTCTGAACTGTAAGCAAGTCAACTCAATTAACTGTTTCCTTTATGAGTGACAGTGGTCTTTTCACAGCAATAGTAAACCCTAAGACACTAAGGTCTGGTCTCAATGCACAGTGCCAATACCTCTACTGTGCTACATCCATGCAAAATGCCAGACTATAAACAAGTGTTTGTCCTTGATTTGATATTCTATGCTACACGTTCTTTGGCTTCTGAGTTCTTCACATTAACTGACAACTTCATTTGACCTACATGTTGGCCACAGCTAAATACTTAATCATGATTCTTCCAAGCCACATGGTAATTTAAAAAAGAAAAACAAAAACAGACAGACACTGAAAAGACACAGAAAATCCTGCAGAGTTATCACCATCTCCATTAACATTAGCTTCATCTACATAACTATCACTACCCACTAATCAGAACCTAGGACTGCTGTAGGATGGTCTGTATGTCAAATTACTCTGATTGGTCAATAAATAAAACACTGATTGGCCAGTGGCTAGGCAGGAAGTATAGGCGGGACTAACAGAGAGGAGAAAAGAACAGGAAGGTGGAAGGAGACACAGCCATTCGCCGCCAGAACAAGCAGCATGTAAAGATGCCTGTAAGCCACGAGCCACGTGGCAAGGTATAGATTTATAGAAATGGATTAATTTAAGATATAAGGACAGTTAGCAAGAAGCCTGCCACAGCCATACAGTTTGTAAGTAATATAAGTCTCTGTGTTTACTTGGTTGGGTCTGAGTGGCTGTGGGACTGGCAGGTGAAAGAGATTTGTCCTGACTGTGGGCCAGGCAGGAAAACTCTAGCAACATAGGACCTTTCTTATCTTTAAACTTTTAAAAGTTTAATACAAGATATTTTGATATTATTTCTCATCTTCTGCTTTTTCAAAAACCCCCACCCCATTCTCTACTCTCCCAACTCCATGTTCTTTCCCTCTCTTAAAAGAAAGCAAAACTAAAATAAACTAAATGTACACACATGCATAAAAACAACATACAAAAACCATCGAGTTGTTTTGTATGGATCAACTACCCCTCAGCATGAGACTTGACCTGGAGTGTGGTTGATATACTGAGTTTTACTCCATTATAAAAAACCTGGTTTTTGCTCACCCAGAAACTCCCAATTGAAAAGAGCTTCTTCATCTGGGGTAAAACTTTGTGCCCAGTTTATCTCCTTCTTGCTGGGATTTTGTCTGGTTTGACAACTAGATGGTTTTAAAGAAAGGAAATGTATCTTTCATACATACATCTGCAAATGAAGATTTTAAGGTCAGTTGTTGAATAGCGTTTTTTAAAATAAATTTATTTATTTTATTATTTTACATCCTAGCCACAGCTTCCCCTACCCCTCCTCTCTGCCCAGTACCTCCCTTCAACCCCCCTCTGTTCCCACTCCCCTAATCCACTCCTCCACCATTTCTGCTTAGGAAAGGGCAGGGCTCCCATGAGTATCAACAAATCATGGCATATCAAGCCACAGCAAGACTAAGCACTTCCCCATGCATCAAGGCCAGACAAGGCGATCCAACATGAGGAGTAGGGTCACAAAAGCCTGCAAAAGAATCAGAGACAACTCCTGTTCCAATTACCAGGAGTCCCATAGGAGGACCAAGCAACATATATGCAGAGAGCCTAGGTCAATCCCATGCAGGCTCAGTCTCTGTGAGCCCCCATGAACCCAGGCTAGTTGAATATTTGAGCTTTTCCTGTGGTGTCCTCGACCCCTTTGGCTCCCACAATCCCCTCTCCTCCTCTTCTGCAGGATTCCCTGAACTCCACCTAATGTTTGGCAGTGGTTCCTCACATGTCTCCATCATTTGCTAAATGACCCCTCTCTGATGACAGCTGGGTTAGGCATCCATCTGGTTACAGGGGATGGCCAGTTCAGGCTATGTGTCTGCTATTGCTAGGAGTCTAAGCTGTGGTTCTCCTTGTAGACTCCTAGGAGATTTCCTTGTGCTTGTTTCTACGTGACCCTAAAGTGCCCCCCACAATCTCTCTCAGTACTTCCCCCCAATACCCCCCTAATCTGATCTCCCATGTTCCCATCCATACCCACCCCCAGTCCACCAATGAAATCTCCTCCACTTCCCCTTCCCAGGGATATCTGGGTGTCTCCCTATGAACCCTCCCTGTTATCGCATCTCTTTGGGTGTGGATTAGAGCATACTTTTCCTCTATTTTACAGCTAATATCCACTTATGAGTACATATCATGTTTGTCTTTCTTTGTCTGGGTTACCTCACTCAGGAAGATTTTTTTCTATTGCCATCCATTTGCCTTCAAATTTCCTTTTTTTATTTTAACAGCTGAGTAATACACCTTTGTACAAACGTGCCACGTTTTCTTTGTTCATTCTTTGGTTGAGAGACATCTAGGAGATGCATACCTTCGTGTCAGCTCTAATTATCAGTACTTATCCATGTCACTTCTTGCTTGCGGATGTACCATTGTATCATCTACTCCTCATCATACAGTAGTCTCACATGGATGGTGTCTGCATTTGTTTTTCTCTGAAGACACAGGTTATATTGAAAGCAAACTCCAACCAACTCCAGTATGACCACAGAGTAATTGAAAGTGTCTGCAAACATCTACACAGGAGATCACCTTTATAGTACTAGAAATTTAAAAAATGGACACAAAACAGATTCTAAAAATCTAACTGCTACTTGGAAAGAAGTGGACAAATAATATTACCATAGCTCTAAGCTTTGCTAAATATTCTAAGGATAGTAAAAGTATTAACTGTGGAAGTTTTAAGGATGAATAGACATGATGAAAATGGTATCTGTATATGCCCAATATTCCTAAAAAGAATAATTATAAATTGGATACATTTATGTTATTAAGAACAGAACAGAGTATTCTTACCAGTTCTGAATTTAATATAATTCATTAAAAACTGGACTTAAAAAGATTTCCATATTGTGTTTTCCAAATTTTAATTTAGAAATATATATATTTGGAAGACAACTTTAAGATTTTGATAGAAGGTATCATTTTTCCCCTGGGAACGCTTGCTGCATAAAGCTCTACATGTAATTTCAGTAAGCTAACATGGAAATTTTCTTTTCTCACTCAAATACTTGGCATCACGTAACCAAATATTAAATCTACCTGCATTCTACTAAACATTTATGCTCTAAGTAGATTATCAACTATTTGTAGGAGAGGTTTTTAAAGTGCCTTAATCTATGCCCTTAATTATTGCTTTTCCATGAAATTCCCCATGCCTTTGTTTAAATAGGTTACTCCTCTTACAGTCGTTGTCTTGACCGTTTACCTTTGCCAGTTCCAGTAATATATTCATCCAGACCATATGTAATGGAGTCACATTTTACCAAGTTTATATGCTATATTTCATATTCGACAATTTTCATATGACTCAACCGGAAATTTTTAAATCTTCTAAAGAAAGCGATTTTCCTCAATGCATCCATAGGACCTCGTGCACATGAATCAGTTTATTTTGTCACATCTTGTTTGTCATTGGTCTCACTCTTATTGTCAGAAGTGACAATGTGTGTCTTGCAATTAGGTCAGAGAACAGGAGAAGCTGGGGCAAGGCAGGCCTTTCTCCACTGGCAATTAAAGCTGCTGGTTGCTTTAAATGCCCGTGGTTAGATAAAACTCCCGTAATTGCAGGACCATTTGTAGAAGTGCACATCCACTGAGACACTCTGACCTGCAGCAATGAACTGCTAGGCTGTACTTGAACTGTTTGAATCAGTTAATTAGAAAATGAATTTGTGACTGCACAGGTTAGTTCAACAACCTGCATAAACATAGCAACATTATTTTTACCTAGCACCTATATGGTATGCTCTTGTTTCTTATTGTATTTTTCAAATAACAACCAGATATGTAAATGTTTCATTGAAAAAAAGCACTAAAATAATTTTTAACACTCCCATCAGCAAATAGTAAGAAAGAGTGTTTTTTTTTAGTTTAATTAGACAGAGTCATCTATGAAGTTCAGAAATGTATACGATTCATATGTTCTTGATTTTTTTCTACTTAATAACAGAAGCTAACCTCCCAAACAAAGAGGTGATTGAGGGATTGTTGCCTATTAATTTATTTATATCATACACAGATTCTTGAAATATTAACATATACTCATTAGCATGATATAAGATATGAATGAAACATCAAATAGAGTCATTCACTCATACATCAGGATACAGTCAGGTCAAATATAGAATCTAAAGATAAACATGGCAAATAATGATTCTGCTTTCTACTATTAGGGAAAAAGAAAAGTATTGACATGAAAGTAAATGGCAAGGGAGTGTGTGCTAGAGTGGGTGGCTAAGAAATATCTCAGTAAGGAAGACAGAATCATGAGCAACAATGTACAGCAGGACTGAGATAGTGATAATAGAACAGGAAAGACACAACTTGTCCCTACACCTTAGCCTTTCTTTGCAACTAGTCAAAAGTACTAATATGTACTACTCTAAATTTAAACAAGAAAAGACAGAAAGGGGAGGGGAAGAGAGAGAGAGAGAGAGAGAAAGCAGGGGAGGGGAGGTGAAGAGCAGGATGGAAGGGAGATTTTTTTTCTTTTTTTTCTCATTTTTTTAAATTATTTTATTTTACAATACACTTCAGTTCTACATATCAGCCACGGATTCCCTTGTTCTCCCCCCTCCCGCTTCCCTCCCCTTCCCCCCAGCCCACCCCCCATTCCTCCTCCAGGGCAAAGCCTCCCCTGAGGACTGAGATCAACCTGGGAGACTCAGTCCAGGCAGGTCTAGTCCCCTCCTCCCAGGCCTAGCCAAGCGACCCTGCATAAGCCCCAGGTTTCAAACAGCCAACTCATGCAATGAGCACAGGACCCGGTCCCACTGCCTGGATGCCTCCCAAACAGATCAAGCCAATCAACTGTCTCACCCATTCAGAGGGCCTGATCCAGTTGGGAGCCCCTCGGCCATTGGTTCATAGTTCATGTGTTTCCATTTGTTTGGCTATTTGTGGAAGGGAGATACTTAAAGTTAGAAAACAACGAGGAGATTTTGTAGCAAACTTCCTCAGTTGGAGTGTGGATTTGGGGTTTTGTTCTACACATAGTAGAAAACATGTAAAAAAAAAAAAGAACTATAAGCAGGTGAGTTTTATGCTCTGACTTTCACAGGAAGATCAAGAATGCTTGGAAAGAATGGACTTATTCTGCAAAAAATAAAATGAGGATCAGTTGTGGTGAAAATGTTACTGCCACTGGCTTGGATAAATGGAGACTGTAGGTTCTGTTTCAGGAATAATGTGAAAAAGATCCTCCACATTACCCTGAAAATCCTAGGCAGGGGGCAGATTGAAAAAGAATTTTAAGTTCTGTTTTAAATAGACACATTTTGAGATAATTTGGATATATTTAATAAAATTGTTAAACTAAACTATTGTCTATATGTGTCTAGAGATGAGAAGGAATAGATTCCTCACCTTCATGTATAACATAATTTCTGGAACATAGGTGTTATAATGAAATGCCCAAATTGAACCAAGGTATGGCCATATTTACTTCTTCTAACCTTATCAAATCCTTTTTCTTATCCAAACTACACACACACACACACACACACACACACACACACACACACACACACATATGAGTCAACATTGTAATGGGGAACAGCAGTTGACACAAAATTCTATCCATATTATATGCTTTATAAAATTTAAGTTTATAAATCAAGTTGGTGACTCTTAATTGCCTGATAAGAAAATGACACCTTATAGAGAGAATCCTCCTAAGTTTCACAGCTATTAGTGGTCTTTTAACTATATAAGTTAAAATACCTTTCTTTTAAACTAACTAGACTGAAGAGAAATAGAGAAATACCTTCATGAATAGTAACATTGGGGTAGCTTGAAGGGTTCAAGAATAGTTTTCTTCTGACATTGTCTTTGTAAGCAATACAGAGCCTGGTAACTTGTACATGAACTATCTGCTAGAAAATTCTGAAGAAAAATATTTCCATGGTTTTTATTTTAAGTAGTAGATTTTTAAGTCTCTATTCATACTCTGTTTTAGTCTTTTGCTTTCAATAAATATTTTTTAAAACTGAGACTATCTCTGACCAGAAAGTGAGGTAACAGTAGCTATTCAGAAAGTTCAAAAGTTATAACATTTAAATAACAAGGCTGTCTAAGTCTTTCTAATACTAAAATTTAAATCAATTCCTATTTAAAATAAGTGTGACTTGTTGCATAGTTATAAACACTATGCATGGGAAGCAGTGTGGACATCCGGGCTACTTCTGATCATGTAGCATAAGAGTCAACAATGTCAGTCTGCTTGGTGCTTATAAAAATGTCTTTTTCTAGGCATCTCTCCTACACACATGAGTTGAGATATTTGAGCTGGAACCAATTATCTCCATGGCTCACTTACCATCAGACAGACTGATGCTACAAGTGTGTGGGTGTGAATTACTGTGATGTAATGCTCTAGTGCAGAGTTATAGACTCAGTTTGAACTCTGGTACTACCACATTACAGTTTTTAAAAAAGAAAATTTGGAAACTGAGTTTCCTTCCATCATCTGTGAAGAAGAGATAATATGAGTTCTATCCTCAATTACTTGGAACAGAGGTAAAGTCATCAAAATGTTAAGAAGTTGGTACTTCTAAAGTTACAGAGTAGGACATGTAAGTGCCTCTTTTGTGTGATTTTGTCATGTGTTATCTCTTTTAATTACAAACAGTTAAAATAGATTGTGATGTCCCTAAAAGCATTGGATTCCTGACTCTATTTTCAATGTTTAGAAGAATTAAGTTCAAAAAATATCTAAATATAAGAATAGGTTTTGCAAAATGGAATGCTGATGCTTTATAGTAAGACTCTTACCTCCTAAGCAAAGAAAAAAAAAGACTTATTTTTGTCATATGCAAAGTTTTTCCTTCATTTCGGAGATGTTTCTTCTGTTTTATAAAGTTGTGATGGGGGCAATTGTACCTATCGTCAACTCAGGAAGCTCAATTTCAATAACAGTGTCACCCACAAGCTCATACCCTGAATATCTGTCACCAGTTTGATGATGATATTTTGGAAAGTAGGTCTTAGCAAGGGAAAGTAGATTACTGGGTCCTACATTTGAAGATATAACAGACTCTCACTCCTTTTACTACTTGACGCTTCATGTCATATATGAAGCTGATTTACCATACCTGCTCCAGGATTTTGTGGCCATTGTAGCCCTTTTCTAGCACTCCTGGACTGCCTCCTGTCAAATCACGGATTTAAACTAATTGTTCCAGCTTAAAACTGTACTCAGGTATTTTGGTTACAGCTACTCAAAATTATCTAATACTTATTGCATCTTCTGAGACAAGGTAATTAATATCTCTAAACCTGCATTTTCACACATATGAGGGAAGCTAGCAATGTGTATTTTGGAGCACTTTGTGAGGACTCTACCATAGGATATGTAGAAATTGTGACCTTCATCTAAGAGCTATAAGAAAGACCTTGTAGCCTTCCTGTTGTGTTTATCATATTGTTGCATGGAATCATAAAAACAACTTAGAGCATCCTTGATTTGCATCCATAATAGTTTTAAATATGTTGTTTTTCATTAATACACTTTATTATTGAATATAACCAACAGCATTTGAATGTCTGAATAAGAAAATTCATTGCTTATGATAACTAAGAGAAAGATGGATAACTAATTACATATTAGATACTAAAGCCATAGTCTTACATAAGAGCTGCTCTCAGTGTCTGTGCTACTGCTGGGATTGTTCTGATTGTCTATTGTATTCAAAGCCAAATGTAGCAGGATGATATTGAGAGCCAACATCAGGCAAAGGCATGTCTTCTGTGTTTCTTCTTCTTTTGAAGGGTGGAGTGGGCTGGTTAGATATGACCTTTCTATTATCACTTCCCTACTTTAAGGATGACTGCTGACAGAGTGAAGATGGCAAGGAAAAGTGGTAATTGGAGGAAAAGAAAAGAATCTGATGCTGAGGGAAATTCTTAAAGGGGAGTAAGTCAGTGCCAATTGGACAAGAAATCTTATGTTAGTGGTACTCCTTAAAGGGTCATACACTTCCTCTGAAAACTGTTTTGCACACTAAAGGAAATGTCTCACACACAGTAAAAAAGAATAAAACAAAAGTGATGGTTTGCAAAAGGACTGACAAATCTATTTCAGGCCCTAGTCATTGGGTGAACTGTCCTGGAGGGAGCCACACTAATTTATGGTGTACTCATCAAGGTCAAAGTATAGTTTGTGATCCATATTACAATACATAGCATGAATTGTGTTTAATGCCTGGAATGTTTCAAATATGCTTCATCTAAAATGAATATAATTCTAATAACAATATCAAAAATCATGATTAAGATTAGTTTAACAAGGTCTTTTATAGTACTTCAAGTAGTAGAAAAAACTCTCAGTTACAGGTCTCTCCCAAGGAATGGTTCTCAGTTCTCTAATCTCTTTTGAACCCCCAAATGCATATAATAACATACAACAATCAGCTATGTAGTATAGAAAGAATTACATTAAACAAAGTCATCAATTGAATACCGAGCTCAGTTTTTTATTTTATCGACGGATAAAGACCTATGTGAATGTTCATATGCTGACATAATCAAACTTAATCATTGAGCAGGGAGACCTCGGAATTCTGATTGTTTTACAGAGCTTGGTAGGGACAAATCAGATCTCCCATAGATGGAAGGCCATCCTGTTTTCCACTCAGTATTCACCTTAAGCTGATTTCAGCTACAGCTTCTGTTCATGTACTGTGGCAAGGTCAAGGGCATATCAGACCTCTACCAAGACTTTAATTTCTCTTCTTCATTCAAAGTTTACCATAACATTGAGATTTATATGTTCTTGCAGATTTGACCTAAACCAGCTAGAGTTGATACTTCACTGAGTCTTTTTCCGTCCAATAACTATCACACATATATACTACATGCTAGATTCATTCCAAATGGTAATAATAAAGTAATAAGCAAGAATCAGCACCTTAATACAGGGAAATTAAATTATAGTCTGGAAAGATTATAGGTTAGTCATATAAATTTCAGCTATAATTAATTATGCCTATGTGTGCCAATGATAATTCTAGGCTTTACAGTCACTACAAATAAGAGATAAGGTAAGCCAGTTTGGATTGTGAAGGATGTCATCTTGAATGACAAATACTTCAGAATTTTATTTGTATTTCCTTTAGTAGTAAGGGAAATTGACAGGAACTTATTCAGAGGAGAACTGAATCTACAAACACTGGTAAAAATATAGCATTTAAACAAACACAGCATTTCAGAAAATTCACTATTAGGATTATTTTATCATGCTCAGGCACAGTAAATTATTGCTCTGGCTGTCTTGTGATGCAATAGCATAGCTTATCTCTGGTGATACACAAATCAATGAGTCACTCCTCTGACAGGTTCAGGGGAACCAACTACTGCATACAGCAGCTACAAATCAAAATGACACAATGGCTCTGCATTTTAAAGGGTTTTGGTTTTCTATAGTGGTCTCCATATGTTACAAAAGGAGCTTCCTAGATTAGGGGTGAGAACCGCACTTATCTCTGGGTCTAAGGACAAGTATTTAGAATGTAGTTACAGACTGTGATGGTTTAGTAAATCATGGTTGTAGGTTCTCCTCCAAGATCCTTGACTTCTTTACCCCTGGGTAGTTGGCTACATTTCCTGTATGAGAATGAGAGTAGTCTTCTCCAGGAAAGAGCACACCAATTAGTTATTCATTACTAAATGGTCAGTTCTGAAAACATACAAACAAGTAACATTAATCAGACTGAGCATGTTATATTTGTGTATTAATGAATATATACAATATTATATAATAATAATTAATGAAAAAATATGTTATGAATTTGAAAGTGAGTAAGGAGGGCTATACGGAAGGCTGTGGATGGAGAAAAAGAAAGGGGGGAAATGATATAATATTATAATCACGAAAAAGAAAACAAATAGCTTTAAAAGTGTGACTCAATATAATTCGATCTATAAATTCTCAGGAGCATGGAGCTTAAAGTGGCCATTTAAGGTCATGCTCAATATACTTGCCCAGTGTCAAGGGAGAGCCTGAAATGCTGGGTGGTCATCCTGAGAAGTCCTGTTATACTTTTGCATGATCTGGTTAAAAATGTGCTATGCCCAAAGCTTTTGAAATGAAGATCAACCAGACTGATATGTCTTATGAGAATATTTATAAACCCACAAATCTCACAATGTCTCTCTGGTCTCAGTAACGCAAGCTACATCTAGGAATCCAAGTCTCTATCCTATCCAATGCTTTTTTTCTATAGACCCTTCCCCAAACTGTATTGTGTTTTTCATCTAAGTACTGAGTTGCCACCTAGAAACTGGCTCAGGATCATAATTCCACTTTTTTTGCCTGATTGCCATGATTTTTTTGTTCCTAAATCTGAAGCTATTTATACAATAATTTTCTTGAATTCCAACAAAACATAAAACATGCATTGCTCTTGTCACATTTCTGGTCCCATAGTCTATTGCCATACAAGAGAAATCATATCCATCTTGTTATGCAATATTTCTAAGACTGAACAGAGTATTAGCATACAGCAGATATTCGATCATTAGGTATTATCTTTAGAAGAGAATAGCAGCTTTTGAATTGTAAATATCCATTTATTTAGGTGTTTACATATTTTTCTGCACCTTATGCTTCTCTTTCATTGTTCCAATTGCTTCTTCACAGTTATTAGAAGAAACTTACCTTAGTACATATCTTTGGAAAGCGTCAAGTGAGAATAACACTACAGTATTTCAGTGTTACATTCATGTGTAAACTGTAAGTTCCGTGATTGCAGGAATAAGTTCTATTTTATTCTTATGCTTCTTTGGGGTCTATCACAGTACTATACACATCATACCTTGCTAATACTCTCTGCTAAATATAAACATGAAACAATTAATTATGAAGAATGCCAATAAGAGATATTAATGACAGAATTCCTTAATGAGAGCAATTTTAAAAATAATTCATTTTTGGTGTCATCTGAGTGATCAGCCTTTGCATTGGTTCTAGAAAGCAATAGAGCAATGGTAGGTACATTTCTCAAAACCAGAGGAGAATGATTCAATTAGCTCATGGACTGAGATTTCTATTTCTCATATCCATGATAATTTCAATATGTGAGGAATCAATGAGCATCATTTTATCACACATCATAAATATTTATGAATTTGGTTCAAAAGTATTTTAATCAATCACTTTTGTATTCTTTAATAAAGTAGGAATCACTAATGCTTATGCTTTCAAAGAGAAAATATTTAACGACTTAAGTCTTCCTGAAACTGATTAAGAACTGGAGTTTCTGACTCCTTTCTCTTTGCCTCCATGTATTAGGCAGGAATCAGGGTGTCTCACCTCCTTTGTACATGCTATGGGCCATGTGAGGAGTAATTGCACACCATCTAATTTTCTGTGACTCTCTACCAGGCAGGTTAGGTTTCTGTGTACATCAATGCTGACATCACATCCTTGAACTAAGAACAGTAATAGAGAGCAAAATTGGCCTTGAGAGCAGCAATATGAAGATAGTTCCCCCTTAATATCATTATAGTGAAAAACTGCATGTGATTTCTCCATCTGAAATGGCAGCACAGTAAGGACAGCCAGCCTGGTCAGAGTGGCAACATCTCTGCTTGTTCAAATTCTTAAAATATGGCTTAGCACGCAATCTCATAAACCACTAAATGAGAGAAAACAGAGGGAAAAGTTCTTTTTGTATTCCCCTAAGGAAGCACAGAGACAGATGGCCCAAATAAGAGGGTCCCTGGATGGATGAATCCTTAATAATGTTCTTTTGCTTTGACAAAGGATACTATGTAGTGAACTGTGTGATGACTTTGTTCTCCCAGGAGAAAGCACAACAGCAAGGAGAGAAAAATGCCTAGAAATGGCCACATCCCTGACAACACAGGTTATAGCACTTCGTTTTATCAAGCACAAAAAGAACAATAAGATCTTGCCTGGCATATCTTGGGCTTTCCTTACTCAGTTATAAATCCCACAGACAAAAGTCCAAAATAGTGTGATTTCTATTTCTGTTTTTTTCCCTGTCTTTCTATAATGAGGAGAGAACAAAGAAATGTATTTTACTCTGTCTCTAGGAAATGAATAATAGCAAAAACAGGACAGGACAGCTGAAACTGCCTAAAGCAACAGAAAACTAAAATAAATGCAAAGTTCTACATCATTAGCTAACACATTTTTTTTTCTGGTGACCCTACATAATCCACCAGGAGCAAAAAGACTAGCATAGAATCCAGAATGCTCCCAAATCCCGGGATATACGGACAATGATATTGTGTGAGGGTCTGAACCGATTACACTTATCTGTTCTACCACTCCATAATGGAAGAGGCAACAGGTCTTCTTTCAAAAGCTTGGCACCGTCACCATCTGATAGAGAGAGAACATCGTGAGGACGAAGAGTGTCAGAGAATCCTGTATTTGACATATAACTCATTCTGTTGAGGATCTGGCAAATCTAAAACCATAGAGG
>CABHPH010131569.1:23990-42997 GCA_902168325.1 Peromyscus nudipes
TGTGTGTGTGTGTCTGTGTGTGTGTGTGTCTGTGTGTGTGTGTGTGTCTGTGTATGTGTATGTGTATTACAGGACCATGTGAGGTAATTGGTTCTATCTTGTTACCATATGTGTTTTGGGAATAAAACTCAGGTTGTCAAGTGGGTGGGTATAAGCATTTAGCCATGTAGCTATCTTGTTTACCAAGGAAGGATTTATTTTCATATTCCAACTCTATTACTGAGTTTTGTGGCTTTACTCAAACAAGCTAGCCTCACTTTAATGATATTCCTCATATGTAAATAAAAATAATCTAAGTTTAATCTATTTTTGAAAGACTTAGCATGGAACTTAAGTATAAGCACTAAAAGCACACACAGTGTTTCTGTTCACCTATACTACCAAGCATGATACCTGATGGCCAGTCTTCACCTTGATGGAATTAAAAACCACTGCATTTAAACTGAGTACAAAAGACCAGCTGTGAATATGGGTGGCATCATCCAGGCGGATGAGGTCTTATACTAAATAAAAAGGAGAAAATGAGCTGAACACCAGCATTCATTTGTCAGCTTCCTGGCAGTGGACACAATAGCTTGGTTATCCACACTCATATCATGTCTTCCCCCAGAGTGATAGACAGCATCTCCTTATACTGCTATCCAAAATAAGTCCTTCCTTCCTTTAGTTGATCACAAATATTTGATCATGGTAATCAGAACAATAACCAGTACTAAAAGAGTAATTGATAAGTACTATGTTTGTGATATGTATAAAAATCAGAAACAAACCAGAAGAAAATAGCACATCTGATTTCTTCTTCTTGAATATATCCTATCTATGTAAACGAAAGATTGGCAGACAGCAGCCAGTAGGCAAAATTCAACCCAAGTCTGTTTAAAAAAGTTGAAGTGAAGCCCACATCCTTTACATTCTTTCCATGGCAGCTTTCACAGCTCAGTGGCTCTTCACACAATTGCAACTGAATGTAGCCTCCAAGCCTAGAATCTTAACTATTTGACAGAACAAATATGTTTTATAGAGCAAATATGCAGACTACAGTTTTAACAGAATAAAATAATTATTAGAAGGAAAAGAACTTTGTGGTGATATTTTGTCCCCCAATATATTGTGTACCCTAATAAACTTATCTGAGGTCAGAAAACAGAACAGCAACTAGATAGACTTAAAGGACAGAAAATGGTGGCACACACACCTTTAATCCTATCACTTGGGATCCATCCAGATCTCTGTGAGTTCAAGGCCGCTCTGGAAACAGCCAGACTTGGTGACACACACATTTAATCCCAGGAAGTGATGGTAGGAAGCATAAAGGTATATAAGGCATGAGGACCAGGAACTAGAGGTGCTGTGGAATACTGCTTTGGTACACTGGTTTAATAAACCACTGATTGGCCAGTAGCCAGGCAGGAAGTATAGTCAGGATAATCAGACAAAGAGAATTCTGGGAAGAAGGGTGAGTCAGGAGACACCAGCCTGCCTTCCAGGGAGCAGCAAGTAATGGCACACAGGTAAAGTCACAGAAAACATGGCAACATGTAGATTAACAAAAAGGGGCTGAGTTTAAATGTAAGAACTAGTCAGTAGGAACCCTGAGCTAATGGCCAAGCAGTTTTCATTAATATAAGCCTCTGTGTATCCACTTGGGTCTGAGCAGCTGAGGACCAGATAGGTCACAGGAAAACTTCAGATACAAATGGGGCCCAATGGCTTGAGTTTCCACTTGAAACCTGAGAATACTTAATTATCAATTCTTTTTTTTAAAATTTTGTTTTATAATTTAATTTTACATATCAGCCATGGATTCCCTTGTTCTCCCCCCTCTCCCCACCCTCACCTTCCCCCTAGCCCACCCCCCATTCCCATCTCCTCCCCTGAGGATTGAGTTAAACTTGCTAGAAACCTCATCCAATGACTGAGGGAACCAGATGCAGAGATCCATGGCCAGGCCCCAGGTGGAGCTCCAGGAGCCCAATAGGCGAGAAAGAGGGGGATTTGTATGGGCAAGAATTGTTGAGACCAACGTTCGAAAAAGCACAGGGACAAATAGCCAAATGAATGGAAACACATGAACTATGAACCAACAGCTGAGGAGCCCCCATCTGGATCAGGCCCTCTGGATAAATTATCAGTTCTAAACAGAGCCAAAAAACATGTTCCTGCTTCATGTCTCATGTGGGTGGTGAGATGCTGCAACATGCAGCTTGAGCTGCTCTATGGTGGGTTCGAGGCATGTGGGCTGGAGCTAAACATAGCAAATTCCCACTGAATTACACAGAGGTTTCTGCAAGCTGCATAACGTGGTGCATGGTAGATAACAGCTTTTGCTACAAAAAAAAAAAAAAAAAAGTTCTGCACCACAGGCTACTGGATGGAAGCATAGACCTACTGCTTCCCAGAGTCAGTGGTGAGCATGGTTCCCAGAGCTGGCTTGTGAACTTAGTTCCACCATGTTAGGGAGCTGAGGTGGGTGGAGCCAGCAGCAAAAGCTGCCATTTCAGTCCTAGTAACGCTCCTATTTAAAGCAATAGATTCACAATAAGGCAGATTCAGATAGAATAAGACTTTAAATGGTTTATGGTGTATGTAAAAATATATGTAGGCTTGGAAGAAAGAGGAAAAGGAGTATAGACAGTTATATAAAGAAATATTTATTTATTTTTTTAAGTCTTTAAAGGGACAGTAAAGGTAATATAAAAAATAAGCCATGGAAGTAAAGATGGATGTTACATAGAAAATCTGGATTGTGTTGTCTTTGGGATTTTTAACTTCAGAGAGACATTTCATTGTAAAAGCTGCTGAGTTAAATCAATATGTATATTTTGAAGGTATCTTGATTTCAGAATTTATGTCTAAGGATACGGTGCTTTGGAAAAGAGGTTCTGCTTTTGTTTCCACAGAAGATGATAACCTATGAATTTCTTCCAAGCTAATACGTTTTAATCAAGAAAAAACCCCTGAGAGGTCTTCAGATGTTCCAACATCCAGAATGGCTTCAAGGCAACTGTCTCAGACAATGCAGCCTCATGAACTAAGACTATTCCTGTCAGGACTTGACCATAATTTTTAGTTTTCTCGGGATACTCATAAGATTACTAGTGCCTCCTATCAGCAGGAAATAGTATGAGACACTATACCCAAATTCCCATAATAAACGTTTATTTGCATTTAAAGGGGGTTGATTATAAGTGCAATCTCTTTCTAAAGAATAAAAGGGGATAGTATAGATATGATAGGATGGAAGAGCAGATTATTGAACCTACTTTTATAGAGTAACAACTTGTTTAAAAATGTTTTGCATTGCTATGGATTTTAGTTTATTGATACAAATTTAAAGTTAATTTTGTTATAATATACATATATATGTATGCTCTTGTTTAAGGTATTATGTTTATGTAACTCATTTAAACTGTAATGAATAATTAAGAGATACAGATTAATAATTAGTCTTCTATGATAGTCAAACTTATAGTCATGTTAAGTTTTCCAGGTATACATAAATATATTTCAGTTAGGTAGGTAATCTTCAAAGACCTACAGAATATGGTATTTAAAATGTTTTAAAAACAGACTTTCTGGACAATGAGACATGTTTGCTCCTGACAGCACTGATTTACTTCAGAGAGAAAGATGGGTGTCAAAGACACTCAATATGGAGATTTTCTTCTTCTTAGCAAAAATAGCCATTTGGCAAGAAACTGTTCTTACCTGGACTGCTTGAGACAATGTTGTATCGACTTGAAATGCAGGACCCATAGGAAGGTGACCACTGAACTTTGCTTGGCAAAACAGTCCTTCAGGTTCCTGCTTTGCAGAGGAAACTACCAGATATTCTACAGGACACAAAGAGAAGTGACTGCGAGACTTTATGGCTGAAATGGATGCCCCAATATTGCAGAAGAACTTTGGGTGACTGTCTAGGCTGTAGATGTAACCAGTGGTCTTATTAAATAAGAAACACAGAGCCAATGTAAAGAAAAAAGCCCAAGATGTCAGAGCTAAGAGCCTTACCCGCCTGCTGCCAGCTAGCCTCTTCAGCCAAGAGACCTCTCTGAAAAGGGAGCTACTTCCTGTGTGTTTGTCTTATAAAGACTTCCTGTTCTGCCTTCTCATTGGTTGTAAACCCAACCACATGACCGTCTCGTCACTGCCTGTCTATAGGTCACTCCAGGTCTTCTATGGTTGATATTGAGATTAAAGGCGTGTGTCTCCAATGCTGGCTGTATCCTTGAACACACAGAGATCTCCCTAGTTCTGCCTACCAAGTGCTGGGATTAAAGTCGTGTGCCTCCTTCAGCAAATCCCACCAGCGAGCACCAACACCCGGCTTTTGCTATGGCTTGCTAATAGCTCTGACCCCTAGGCAACTTTATTTATTAACATACAAATAAAATCACATTTCAGCACAAATAAAATACCACTATACTAGACAGCAAGCTGTCTCTGTCATTCTAGATTTTTAAGGTTGCTTACAATGTTCTTCCTGTTTACTTAGGTAATATTATATTCTTCTGAGGTCTTTGATGTAATTGAAGACTAGATAGTTATAATTTGCTTTGGTTATAAAAGATAAATTAGATATGAAACTTTAGACTCACAAATATAGGATAGATAGAATATTTTCTTTAATTTTACAAAATACAATGGACTAGATACTATAACTGTAATTCTTGCTTGATATATGTAATTTTACTATGTTAAAGTTAAAACTTTTCTTTTGTTTAAACAGAAAAGGGGAAATGCTATGAAATAATGCTTTTGTACACTGGTTTAATAAAACACCAACTGGCTAGGAGCCAGGCAGGGTAAGCAGACAAGGAGAATTCTGGGAAAAGGAAGACTGAGTGAGGAGCAGCATGTAATGACACACAGGTAAAGCCACAGAACACATGGCAACATATAGATGAACAGAAATGGGCTGAGTTTAAGTGTAAGAGCTAGTCAGTGGTAGGCCTGAGCTAATGGCTGAGCAGTTTTGTTTTTTTTTTTTTTGTTTTTGTTTTTGGTTTTTCGAGACAGGGTTTCTCTGTGTAGCTTTGCGCCTTTCCTGGAGCTCACTTGGTAGCCCAGGCTGGCCTCGAACTCACAGAGATCCGCCTGGCTCTGCCTCCCGAGTGCTGGGATTAAAGGCGTGCGCCACCAACGCCCGGCCGGGCTGAGCAGTTTTAATTAATATAAGCATCTGTGCATTTACTTGGGTCTGATTGGCTGCAGACCAGGAGGGACACAGGAGAATTTCAGCTACAAATGGCACCTAATGTGAGCTTTTAGGCTTTTAGCAGCGTTTCAGCTGAGATCCTTCAGATGAGGACTCAGAGGCTTCCAGATTGATGAAACAGGTTCAGCTAAGGAGTTGGCAAGGTGAGGTTGGCTGTGGATTGTTCAGTCTCTCTGATCTTTCAGAATTTACCCCAATACCTGGTTCTGGGATTTTCATTAATAATATCATTTAGCAATTTGTGTTTTAGAACTTCTAAATGTATTAAAAATAAAAGAAGTTTCAGTAATGTATAGATGCCCAGAAATAATATACCCAATTACTATTTTGCTACCAATCATGTTATACATTTATAGTCATAGATTTTTCCCAGTTAATTCTATAGATAAAAATTGATATTTTTAGTACACTTTGTTTGGTTAAGCTCAGATCATTAGTAATGATTTTTTTCTTAGAAAAAGTTACAAATAATAAATTTGCTATTCATATTGACTGGTGGTCAAGCATATCGTATTAGGACATTATACCTCTCCTTCCTTAATAGTTTATAACCACTCCACTCCTCTAAGTATCATTTCAAAAAGTTCAAATAACAATTCAAAAGGAAAATAGCATTTCAACTACTGAAATGAAATGAAATTAGCCACTGTTTAAACATTCATTGTAAATAGGAATGAGATGCAGAAGAATAAGATGAACTAACTCCATACTTTTTACACAGAACAGAGTGGAAGATTCTGTCTCTGGTCTTCTAATTTACTGTGATAAATGTTCAGGGATAGCACACTACCCCTGTTTCATAGGTCTAAGTTCAAGACTTATGCTCTGAACATTTTCTTTAAATTTTCAATATTATCTTCTTTTGTTCAGTCTCCGTTGAAATAAATCTAACTAAATAAAAATCTTAACTAAGTAAAAATTCATTCTCACCCCAGTCAATGTTTATTGCCAAATTGACAAGATCGTTAACCTCCTATGAAAAAGCCTTCTGGACATATCTGTGGAGAAGTTTCTGGATTGGATTAAATAAAACAGAAAGACTTGCTCTAGATGTGAATCACCGTTTCCATGGGTTTGGATTAGACTGAGTAAAATAGGATGAGTAAGTAGTGTTTCCTTACTGCTGATGTAATACGACCAGCTGCCTCATTCTCATGCTACCATTCTTTCCCTGCCATGATGGACTGTACCCTCAACCTGTAAGCCAAAATAAACCCTATGTTTCTGAATGTGCTTTTGTCAGGAATTTTGTTATATCAATAAGTAACTAACACAGAAAATTTGGTGCTAAAAATTGGGGCTGTTAATATGGTAAACCTGATCATGTGGCTTGTAAAAACCAAGTATTGGTTTTTAGGCACAACACAGCAGACTGTAGAAGTAATAGGCTAGGGAGCCCATATAACATCCTAAGCACTGCTCAATGAGTAAGTCTGCTTGGTTTTGTAAAGACAAGACTATCAAAGGAAACGTATAAAGTAGAAATCCAGATCATGAGATTGCTGAGGCAAATAAAGACTCTATTGGAAGCGTGATTATTTGGACAAATAATCTGTCTTCAGTCTCCATGTTGCAAGAACTTGAGCAAAACCAAATTCAAAAGTATTAGAGTAATTTTGCTTGGCTGAAATAATTTCAGGATAGGATATCATCCAGACTGTGTCATAGCTACTTTTCACTTCTCTCATCTAAATTTTTGTAGAGAGTAAGGAGAAACACACAAGAACTGTGAAATTTGGTGGGGAAAGGAGTGTGAGCAAATTTAAAGTTTTGAAGGAGGAGGTAGCAGAGGAAACATCTGTAATTAGTGACAGAACCAGCACTAGAAAGAGACCTGGAGTTCTGCAAACAGGGGACACGAAAGACATCTGATATAAAAAAATACACCCCTCAGAGCTCCAACTGACAGAACTATGAATTCATTTGAAAGAAGAGATTCAGAACTAAGAATGCCACTTGTCTTAGTGAGGTTTCTGTTTCTGTGATAAAAACAGCAGGACCGAAAGCAATCAGGGGAGGAAAGATTTATTTCCTTGTACTCAAGGCAAGAAGTTAAGGCAGGAGCTGAAGCAGAAGCCATGGAAGAGTACTTCCTACAGGCTTGCTCTGCATGACTTACTCAGCCTTCTCTTATACAGCTCAGGACTACCTACCCAGGGTGGGTGCCACCAACAGTGAGCTGCGCCCTGTTCACTAAGACAATGCAACACAAGCTTGCCTACAGGTCAGTCTTACAAGGCATTTTCTCAACCATGCTTCCCTCTTTCAGATGATTCTAGTCTGTGCCAAACTGACAAAAACACAGAAAACAACAAGAACAGTGACCAAGAAAAAAATCAAGACACCACCGTGGTGATTCTCTGTTCAAATTCGTGTACCTGGGAATCTGTTTTGCCAGCACAGCACAGAGAGTTTTCTACAACTATCACCCACTCAAGAAATTCTCCTTCAACAAATGGAAGCTGGATTTAACAATGCAGTCCACCTGCTTCTGATCTTATAGACTAGAAACTTGTGCAATGGAAGGCATCATGAGGTTTTTCACCAGGGTTTCAGAGAACTGCTGCAGCTAGGCCATCTATGGCAATGTTATAAGCCCTGCAAGGTGGCCCTGAGAGGCCAATTTATGAAGTTATGATGGTAAATCCTAACTTGTAACAGATAGCAAGACCCTTATGTCAGAGATGCAAGGGCCACTGTTCATCAGCCAAGGAATGCTACATGGACAGAATGGAGCTAGCCTAAGAACGAGGCCATGTGTGCTTCACACTACCAATTTGGAAAACTGGGGTTTCATGATCCCTGGAGAGGCCAGATGAGTCCGTCATGAGGCCTGAGTGCTGGAAATGGAGCTACAAGTTTTCTAACTTACCCTTTGGTTTTCTCTTGCTTTGGTGAGAACATTCTTTGCTCTGTTACTTCTCTGACTGAGATTATATGAAGTAAAAATGGTGACGTCCACATTGAGGCAGGAGATGAAATCAGAGAAGGAAATTATGAGATATTAAGATTAACATATAACAGAAATAAATGACAGAGGAAAAGACTGGAAACCTCTTCCCACCAAACAGGCCATGAGCAGAAACAGTGTGAGGTGTGTGAATGACACCATGGACCAAAGGTTCATGGGCCAAAAACAGCATTTTCTATTGACCTTCTAAGCTTCTTTCCTCCCTGGCTTATTTCCTTCCTTGGAGGTGCTCTCTTTCTTGATAAGCTATCTCAGCTTCAACTGCTGTCAATTAGTCCCTGGTCCACTTTCTTATTCTGGGACACAGCTGGGAAATATCACTGACTGCCCTTGTGATGCCAATATTTGCCCATAAAATGTGAATAAATGGACATTTTGTTAGAGAGTGATATGTGCAAAGAAGAGAAATAAAGAAACTGTGTTACAAATGATCATCCCCGTGGGTGAGAAAACTTTCATGAAAGATATTCATGGAAGACCTGAATCAAGCAAGAAAGACAGAGCCCCATGGGGATTTGAAGGCAGCATCTCTCTCTTTACCTCTCCTAAGTGTTTAGAACTCCACTTTGGTAGTATGTCTATTAAACACTGGAGATAAATATGTGGACAAAGAATTGCTGATTTTTTTGTGGAACTCCTAATGATGGGAGCACATGTGTCTCTGACCCTTTCAACTGCCTTTGTGATTCTTTTCCTCCTATCAGTTTGCCTTCCGCAGCCTCCATATGAGGGCTTTTGACTTGTTTTACTGTATCTTGTTTGGGCATGTTGGTTGTTGTCTCTGGGAGGCCTGCTCCTTTCTGAAGGGAAATGGAAGGGGACCACCTGGGAGAAAGGGGAGGTGGGGAAGGCTAGGAGGAGTAGAAAAAGAGGAAACTGTGGTTAGGATGTATTGTATGAGAGAATAGTTTATTTTCAATCAATACGATTTTTGAATGTGTGACATTTACTAATTGTTTGCAATTCTATAAATGTTACATCTATATTAATTAAATCATTTATCTTATCCTAAGAAGAGTAGGAAAAGTTAATGCACTATCCTTTAAAAATCACAGCTGTTGAAAACAGAAGTATCCTCAAGAAAATTTTCTTCTTTTAACACTTTCACTATGTGGTATTTAAATAAGTTTCAAATTCTAAAGTAATGTTATGGAGTTTAACTTTTATACTCTGTACATCTTTTTTTTTTCTTGTTTTCATCCCTTTTAATGTTTTGTCTCCCCTTCGAAGATGGAAGTTATCTTACCTTCTGAGGTATACAAAAGATGTGTAGCACCCGCAGAGATGTTGGCTGCTTTCTTGCTAAGAAATAGGATTTCATAATGAGAGCACATAACATGAAGGCTCCCTCAAGGCAGAATACTAAGAGATTAGCTTTTCAACTCTGCATGTGAAATGACTCACTGATTAGTCTTTCTAAATGTTAGAAGAAGAGAGATGGAAGAATCGAGGCTGCTTATATGATGTTTTGTGTCTTATGAGAGTGTTATATAAAACTTTGCTACTTCACGGAAAATACCACTCTGTAAGCTGGTAGTATAAACTGTTACTTAAGCGGGTTCCTACAGCTGTAGACTGATTAAAACCCAGCAGGTAAAGCTATAATAAACAAATACCACCTGCTGCTGGAACAGGTGTCTGTGTCCCCATTTAGAAACCAGAGGAAATGAGGGGGTGCAGAGGGGCCAGTAACGACCATAGCATGGATTACCAGGAGCCTGACATTCTGTAATTCATGGCTGTGTGTCCTTGAACTTAATGCTGTGGGTTTTGACTTGCCAGGTTAGTTGATGACGCCTCCAGGATTAAACTTCAATACAATTAAGATGTCTATCTTCTCCTGGTAGGATTCCTCACACTCAGTGTTAGCTTTTATTTTTCTTTCCTTGTTTTATTGTTGACCTCTCCTCACCCTGTGCTACTTAAAAATCAATTACCAGATACTGGAAAACAAAAAAGAGTTCCTTCTTGTTACTAACAAAATGGAAAAAGGAATCTCTACCATAAGAAACAGAATCTACTGAGCAAGGAAAGGAAGGTACTGAGTGACTTCTAAATAAAAGTGTTCATGTGATAAATATTATATTCTCTTTTCCCAGTTTGTCGTCAGCTTTTCCATTATTCACAGCAATTTTAGCTCCACTAAGCATATGCTAAGATGAGGAAAAATATGCCTGTACTGTTTCAGATTTGTGGCTTGCTTGTCTCTATTTAAGTAGCACAGAATCACAATGGTTATCTTTTTAGAATATTTTTGAGAAAGTGCAAGTGGCCAAGGCTTAGGGCATTTTAGGGTAGTTTCCTCTCTCTCTCTCTCTCTCTCTCTCTCTCTCTCTCTCTCTCTCTCTCTCTCTCTCTCTCCCCAGGTTGAAATTCACATTGTGTCTAAGTTGTTTTATTGATATTATAAGATCAAGTAAAAAATATTCGTATTCTTGGAGTATCTGAACCTGTTACATGATTATAACAGAAAGGTGTAATCATAGTTTTGCTTGAAGCACAGGAAGTGAGAGCACAGTGCAGAGACTTGTGCCAAGGAGCTGGGAAAGAAGGTAAAAAGGAGTTTTATGGCTTTTCTGGTTCTTCAAGAGAAATGAATTTCTCTGCGACGACTTTTAGGAAAGGTTCTATCTCTGTGCTCAGGTTCTGGGCCACAGACATTGTCTCCATTATACCTCTCAGCATTTTTAGATGAAAATAGGAATAATCTGCAATATATTCTTTATCAGTTTTTTGTTTGCTTTATTGTTATTATTGGTATCTCACTGTGATAAAGACTGGGCACTATTTATTAATTAATTAATTAATTTATTTATTTATTACAATTTAGACATATAAATTGTACCTGGAGATTTTTTCCTTCCTGGAGTCGTCTCCTTCCACACTCTCCTCTGCTCCCCTCTCATTAGTTCCCTTTGCCATCCTATCTATTTTCCCTACTACTCTCATGTCTTATACATACATGATTCTGCATCTCTATGTTAAATCTAGGAACCATCTATAAGAGAAAGCAAATGGCATTTGTCTTTCTGAGACTGCTGTGATTTCTATAGCTCTGCCTATTTTCATGAAAGGGACAGCACATCATTCTTTTAGTAGAAAAGCTTCCATGAAGCATATACACCTCATTTTTAAAACCCATTTCTCTGTTGTTGGACTTTCTACTACACTTTCACTGAAAATAAAAAGAAAGGAAAACATAGACAAGTCTAACATTTTATTTCATTCTTGGCATCTGGAGAGATCTATCCCAGAGAGATGATTTAAAGACGTAGTGAAGAATTTTTGATGTGTTATTGTGACCTGTACTTTTTACCTCTTCAACCTGAGAATGACATGAAGGAATGATAAGGTATCCTTCAGAAAGTATGCAACATAAAGTTGTACTCATGTCTTTATGTGTTGAACTGCACATTTGCTGTATCTATTAATAGTATGTATTATATTTGAATATATTTTCTTCCTCAGTGTAAAGTGAATGTTATTTAACATTCCAAGATATATGAACTTGAGGATTTTTGGAAACCCTATTAAGAAATACAGAAACCTAAGGAATATCAGAGACAAATTTATCTCTCTTCTAAAGCCTTTCCTAGCACTTCATCCTTTTCTGTATGACATTGATCCAAAATATTTGCAGAATGAACATGTTGAAAGCAGTGGTTTCCAGTTCTTTCCTCTTCAAAAATATATGGTACATAGAAAGTCTAGTAAGTGGCTTGATGAATAGCTGTTTGTTCACAGCTTGAAAAAGTGGGTGTGTCTAAGTGTATTTGCATAAATCTGCAATCTCAATAATAAAGGGGCAGAGGTCAGAGTAGTAAAGGGAAGAGATCAAAGTACAACTCTATTTTCAAAGATAGCCTTCTCTGAAAAATAACTTTAGGCTAGCTAGGAGTATACAGAAAACCTTATGTTAAAAAAAATAATATCTGAAAGTTGTTTGTGGTTTTTCTTTTGTGGTTGTTGCTGGTTTTTGCTTTTTTTTTAAATTTTTTTGGGACAAGGTTTTTTCTTTGTTTCCCAGGATATCCTGGAACTTGCTCTGTAAACCATGCTGGCCTTGAACTCATGGAGATCCACCTGCCTGCCTCTGCCTCTTGAGTGCTGAGATTAAAGGCATTCACCAACAACAACTAGCTAAATTTCAGTTTTTCAATAAATCCCTAAAGTTAACTTTTTTTTTCCTTTTAGGCATTTACCATTCTTTGCTGAAAGTAGAACAAGAACACTGCAAAAGTCAGTTAATTGAGACTTTTGGACCTTAAGTTCCTTTTCATCAAATATTTAATGAACATAGATATAGAAGATGAATTCAGACTTGAGGAGGTGTCTGTCTTGATATTATAATGATGTTGAACATATTTTAAAGTCCCTATAGTAGAGTTCTACATAATTCATAATTATGTTCTTTCTTCTATACATGCCAATTTGAACATGCCACTTGACTTTTTTACTAGACAGCTAGATAGACTGTATCAAGGCTCTATCCCAGCTACCAGCTGTCACAAATTCATTAGAGTAGACTATGAATGGAGTTTCATACTTTCTCTTAGAGTGCATGAGACAAGAAGTACCTGCTGATGCTCTGAGTGAAGAATGGGAGGGATATATAGTACAAATCAGTTGTGGGAATGATAAACAAAGTTTTCCCATGAAGCAAGATGTCTTGACCCATAGAAGAGCGACCCTGCTATTGAGTAAGAGGATCCTTGTTATAGACCAAGGAGAAATGGAGAAAGGAAGCACAACTCTGTGGATTCATGACAGATGACAATCTGAGTGTTCTTAACTTTATTATTGTAAAACAAATAAAGAAAGATATTCCTAGACTGATGGATACTACTGTGCCTCAGTGGTTATGTTCAAAAGAGATAGCAGAATCTGAAACTTTTCAGTCTCTATAAAATATTATATCCTTCAATATGCTGTCAGACATCCCTGATACAAAGAAGGTAAGAAACTTAGACCCAAGGCACCCAATATTCAATGTCTTCTTACTCATCGTGTCCGGTAAACCAAATGACAATATATTGCTCTGAAGAAACAGTGTGCTAAGAAAAATAAGGAGCATGCTGCAGAATCTGCAAAACTTTTGGCCAAGAGGATGAAGGAATTGAAAGAAAATACCAGGAACAAACTGCCAATCGGTCTCATTCTATGCCCTCCACCCCTATTAAATTCATGACTTCTTTAATTATAATTTTTGCATATATATGTCTATGAATATACACACACACATATATATGTAACAATCTGTCTGGTATGTTAAAAATGTCAGGCACTGAAAAGCAAATTTTATATACATATATATATATATATAAATGTATATATCTTGCTCAGTCCATTCAGTTGTGCTTCTATGTATGTGTGTTTAGGCTTAACCATTAGGTGTTAGACAGCCTTGCAGAGGTCTCATCTATGGGAAAGACTGATGGTCTTGCTCGCTCTTCATCTAGGCTTAGCCTTGTGAGATTGGCTTTTAAATGATTTTGGGTTTAATTTTGTTGGTGCTATTAACCATTAATCCTATTCTCTGTTCAAAGTAGCCGCAAATGAAATTTGTTTAAAATTTCTGATAATTTCAGAAGAAATCAGTGTGGAAGAAACTCCAAGCTCAACATCTGTTGCCATTGCCAACCTAAGTGATTATCTTAGAGACACGGGCTGTACAGGAATGACAAAGTATGATTTGAAAGGAGAAGTGTATTATCAAGGTGTTAAATTAACTATAAAGCAATCTTAGAGCTCCTAAATGCTCAACGCCCTTCTGCTAGATGTGCCAAGAAAGTGAATGCAATCTGCTCAATATTTCCTTAACTTTTCCTTTGTCCTTGTAGGTCACCAAAACAATTTCTGCTTGCCTGTTTTCTTCCTCTTAGGTACCACATCAGAGCAAGTGCCTTGCAGTATATTTTTTCTGATGCTGGACATTTATGACATGCTGGACCGTTAGTGCTTGAGGCTGTTTCCAGTACATTCGCTAATTGTGCTTAAATAGGAGTTTGTGCTTATAAAATAGCAAGTCTGAGTTTTCAGAGCAGAACAGTTAAAACAGCGCTGATGTAAATGCAGAAAGAGTGAGGTTAAATTCGAAGCCCGGTCAGCCAAGTATAACAGTGTGACAGAAAAGCAATTAATTCCTCCATATTTTCCAGGGGGCATAATTCTGTGTTTCCATATTGTTGGCCATTCTTAAGTACTTTCTGCCTTTAAAATGATGGCAATCCATCACTGACCAATACTCTTTCAAACAGATAACTTCAGCAATTTAAAAGCTGTCATATTATGCTTTGTTGTTCTTGTTCAGTGATGTACAACACAAAATTGATATTTACCATCCTTCTGTCTGGATACAGTACCAAGAGCAAGCTTGTCTGTAACCTTATATTCTATTGTTTTTTTTTGCATCTAAATATATGATACAAATGGAAGATCAAGACTAGAAAGTCAGAAAATTAAATTTGAATATTTCCTATTTCATTATATCTAGCTAAGTAATTTAGACTTTTTTGCATCATAGTTTGACCATTAATAAAAGATGAAATTAAGAGTTTTCTTCTGTGTGTTAGTTCCTCTAAGTTGATCAATTCATATTATTATTATACATTTCTTTTTATCTTTTTTATTGAAATTTTTCTTCATGTTCTAAAAGTAGTCATCTTAAATATACAGATCAATGACTTTTTAAATATTCAGGGACATGTGCAGCTACCAAAAAGATCAAAGCTTAGGCTTAGCCTCAACCTGTTTTTGGGTTTCCCCACTGAGTATGTGTTCTTCATTCCTGTCTTGACTTCTGAGATAATAGCATCATCTTTCCTGCCTTTGAACTTTATGTAAATCAAAGAATCAGAATGTGTTTCTGTGGATATGTTTGTCTTCTTTTGGTCAACAGTATCTTTGTAAAAGTTACCCTGTGTTGTTATGAGAAGCAATGTTTATTCATATTGTATATGTATATATTTTAATTCCTTGAATTTCACACAATGTATTTTCATCATACCCTCCAACTACTCCCTGATCTGTTAATTTGTAAATGTGGTAAATATGCCACATTAAATTCCAATGCAGTTTTTCTAGCTGTAGCATGTATTTATATGTCTGATTAAGCATGTTATAGAGAATTCAGTTAGCTATAGCTCTAAGACATATTACCAAGTCAATATTTTAAGAAGCAAATACCATATTTCTAACTTCCCTATTTTCACAAGACATTCCAATTCCTCTCCCAGCTACCCAATTGTTTTGTAGTTAAGAAAAACAGAAGAGTACATACCAATGTTTGTAAGAGCCACTCCAATTCTAATTTTAAGACCCACTCCAATTGGTACAGTCATACTGAAGTGATAATGAATCACCAAGAGAGAAATTAATGGATGATACTAAGTTGGCAAGTCTGAAAGACAGAGGTGATCTGGACCTCAAGCTGCAGAAGAGCTGATACAAGGTCCTCAGTGTCTTACTTACAGATTCATTTTTGCTCTTTGTTTTGTTGTCTTTTCTGAGAAGAGGCATCACTATAAAGCTTTGCCTGGGTTTGTCTAATCATATAGGCCAGGATACCGTAGATTTACTTGCTTTCTCCTGACTCTCCCTCCTGGGCACTAGATTTACAATTGCATACTGCTGTGGCTGGCTGGCAATACTTAGCTAGATACTGAGGCTTTCTACTACTTGAAGTTGGAAAGCAATATATGGCATTGATAGATACAATGCAGACTTCCAAGAAAAACTGAAAGTTTGACTTTCAAGGCATATTTACATGTATTCATCCTTTGACTTACTGAACAACTGGGGGCATTAGTCTACAAAGCGTATTTTAAAGAAACACTGAAATTGTATCCTTTTTTATAAGAATGAAACTGCATTATGCTGTATCCTAGTGTCTAAAACACTTTCTTTAGAGTAATTTTCTACTGCATAATTGTTAAACAAAGAAATAAGAGATAATTAGTTTACATTATCTCCTATCAACTAGATAAATAAGGAGAATACAGTCATTTATAGAAGCAAGAAAATATGACCCAATGCTAGAGGTATGAAATATTTAATTGTGAGTAATAGGTATAAATTAGGTATAAGAAAAGGAATAGAAATCTTTATTTGATAATTTACTGAATATACATCATGACAAGGAATACATTATTTATTTTTAAATATAACAGATAAAAACACATGTTTAAACCATTCAAGTTCAACAGAGTGGGCATAGAATAGTATGCTTGCAAAAATCATCACTATAACCAAGTTATCAAATGTTTTCATCACCCTAATGTTTTCTTTCTGTTTCTTCAATTCTGTATCTCTTTCCCCACCAAATGATATCTAACAAATTTCTGGTCATTTTAAACACATTTATCTAATCACATTTTAGTGGATAAAACTTAACTAATCTGTTTATGTTCTCTCAATTCTCAGCAAGATTTGGGAAATTACATGTTTTGTGATCAAGTTATCCATAAAATCTATTAGAATTCCATTTTTGAAAAATACTGAAACATTCATAGTAGAATAACAGACAGACAGATAGACAGGGGGAGAGAGAGAGAGAGAGAGAGAGAGAGAGAGAGAGAGAGAGAGAGAGAAAGGAAGGAACATACTCATTTTATATAACACTATTTTTTTTACAGTATCTCCACTAAACAGAAATTGCATCTTTATTGATGTGTTGTCTTTTCCAAGGATATGCATCACCGTGCTTTTCATATTTTTTCTAGAGCCCAGCTGTGTGGACAGAAAGCTTTACAAAGAGTCATGAGATTGGTTATTATAAGTCCAACAACATAACTGTTTTAAAACTTTCTTTGGTAGTTCCCAATTTTACCTAAATCTTGAAATCACATTCTTGGACCTGGAATGACAAGATCAAGTGGGGAGAGGAATGAGGAAGGAGCATGATAAAGGGAAAATGGAGAGAGACAGCTAAAAATAAGGGCTATTTGATGGGTAATATGGAAACCTGATAAAGTAGAAGCTACCCAATTTTATATATATATATATATATATAATTAATATAAATATATTGTATTATATTACATTATTTGTATATATATATTATATGCATATATTATATTATATATACATATATGTGCATACACACATATACACATACAAACACACATGCACAAAGGTGATGTAAGTGAAAATTCTAATCAGTCAGGGAGAAAGAGCCCAAACTGGCCATCTCTTGTCATCTAATGAAGCTTTCAGTATCAAGACTGGGCTACATCTAATTAAGTTGTTGGTCAAAGAGATCCAATGGACACCCCCAAACAATTCAGCCCGTTGCCAAGACTGTATGTTGCTTTCCACAAGCTGATGGCAAGACCCCATTTTTGAACATCTAGGGAACTCATTGAATGTGGAGAAGTTGAGCGTGTCCCTACACAAAGCCTCATCCCTATGTACTAGCAGCTTTGATACTCTGCACACTACCAAAAGAGAAACATAGACACCAACCCAGCCACAAACCCTTTGATCTACAATGTTGCCACTTCTTACAAGATATGCTAGTAACAACAAAGCTTTAAGGAATAACCAATCACTAAGACTTAAGGTGCACTCCAGTAGATGGAACTCATACCTGACACTGCTTGGGTGACCAAAAACCTCAGATTGGATAACCCGGGGACCTAGGGTAAAATGAAATATGAATGATATATATGTTATATATCATTATATATATAAAATGATTATATATAATATACATTATATGTGCGACTGTACATATGTGCCAATAAAATTAATATAAATATATATATGAACCAATAAAATTCAGTCATTTTATATATATAATGCATTGTATATATAAACATATGTATCAATAAAATTAACTCCTAATCTTGCTGTATTCATTGATCAGCTCCTTGCTCAGCCATCATCAAAGAAGCTTCCTCTTGCAGCAAATGGGTACAAACAGAACCACAGTCAGACATTATGCAGAGAATGAGAGATCTTGGAACACTAAGGTGTAAAGGAATGTCTCATATAATTCCTCTCCTCAGAGCTCACAGGGGCAGAGTGCAAGAGCCAAAGGGGATGGAGGACACATGGCCCTCTAAGTCCACATTTGCAAAGCTCATATGAACTCTCAGAGATGAATGAACAAGCATAGATCCTGCATGGGTCTGACCCATATCCTTTGTCTATATATTCTAACTTCTAAAGTATTGCATTTACAGGATTCCTGAGTGTGTTCATGAGTGGTTCTCTAATTGTGCCTTTTCTCAGGCTTTTTGCTTTCTGTTTGTTTGTTTATTTTGTCCAATTCCTATGTGTTAGATTTTGTTTTATCATATCAGATATTTATATTATATTAATTTTGTTATCATCCCTTAAGAAGTTGTTTGTTTTCTAATTAGAGACATAAAGGAATAAATCCAGATGTGAGGGGATGTGGGGAAAATCTGGGAGGAGGAGATCAAGAAAAACCAAAATCAGTATATATTATATGAGAAAAAAAATATTTTCAATTAGAGGAAAAATAAAAATTCACTTTGTCCTTGATCCAGTTGGGATCTCCCGCTCCCCCAAGTTCTCTTTCCCTCGCCCCTCGCCCCTCATTATTCCCACTCACGTCCAGTCTGTTCATGTAGATCTCATCCATTTCTCCATCATTGGACGATCCCCATGTCTTTCTTGGATCAAGTGCAGAGAGGAAACACAGGGAAGGTTCATGATAAATGAAGACCGCATGAGAATGGGAAGAGGCAGAGTGCTGGAGAGGCCCACGGAGATCCACGGAGATGCCCCCACAATAGACTGCTGGCAATAGTCGAGAGGTAGCCCGATCTGACCTACCCTGGTGATAGGATG
>CABHPH010131570.1:0-23178 GCA_902168325.1 Peromyscus nudipes
TGAATTGACAGCTCTGGGAGGGCGGGAGAGACAGCTCAGTGTCAAAACACTTGCTGCTTTTCCAGAGGACCCTATTTCAGCTCCTAGCTCTCACTTGTGAGCTCACAACTGCCTCTAGCTCCAGGGCATCTGACACCCTCTTCTGGCCTCTGTGGATACCTGCACACATGTGGCCTTCACTCATACAGACACACAGACACACATAAATAAAAATAGCAAAAATAAATCCTAAAGAAAAATTGGCAGCTCTGATGAGCAAAGTTTAAAACAGTTTTTAAAATTAATAAATTTTACATAAATTCTAAAATGTTTTATATGATTCTTCTTTTCATACAGAGGGTATGGAGCATAATTCTATTTGCCTACTGTAGTCTCTAATGTTATCAGTGCCAGCCAGTGTGTACATTGCGTATGGGGAACTACTGTGAAGGATAACCCAGCGGTGCTCACCAGCAGTCAGTGTGATTTCTGCTAACTGGCCCTGGCTGGTTGCTGTGTTGACCCCTTAGACCCTCTTTGCTTGGTTTCACGTCTTTCCCTGGCTTCCAGCTGCCACTCCTTGCCTTGTGTGCAGGCTCACGTGCATCAGTTTGCCCATCGGTGTCAGTTTCTCCTTGCAGTTGTAACAGACGTGTTTCCTGGGAGTGTGCTTCAGTGCGAGCATACGGAGACATTTGGTTTTTCATTGGCCAGTGACTCAAACTGTGCAAGATCACTGGTTTCTGCAGATCGAAAAGGCTGACGGTATTGGCTTGTAAATCAGATATTGCACAGATGCAATTAAGTACTTCATATGTTTTACTGCTCATCATTTCAGCTAGGAAAGTAGCACAATAAATTCTTACACATCAACAATTTGAGCACTTGCAATTGAACTCACTAGCATAAGACAAAAATCACAAGTCAAGAAAACAAGCTTGGGCCATGACTGATAAACTTTTTAGTTTGGTCTAGATTATGTTCAAGTGACTGAGAAAAGATCCATCTTCGTTATGGAATCCCTACTATAAGCCAGAGTGTGTGTGAAGTGACATAAATATCACATGGATAAAAGGTGCTTCACACCTGTAGAGGTTAGACTGATGGAAGGAATGATGTTAGAGACTTAAATATACACAATAAAGTGCAGTGGAGCTCTGATACGAGAGTGCTCAGAATATAATCAGGGTCACAAAAGCGGGGTGGTCCATTCTATACTCGACTCAAGGAAAGCAGAACAAAGATGAGAGACAGGTTGTACCTGAGCAATGAACTAACGTTCTAGAGTCAGATCCTGTTGTAAATGACATCATTTAGAGGCTAAAATGGGGGTTTGGGCAATTGCTCAGGAAGCAAAGAGAGCTCAGAGTCCCATGGCTGGGGAACAGTGTGCTGGGAGAGCACAGAAATGGGACTATAGGGAAGACTGGTCATGAAATAATGTTGGTTCTGTGCCTAGAGTTCTGGATCAGAGTGGGGGGAGAGGGTCATGGAAAGACTGTGTGCAGAGAATTCAGGAGGATTTCCGTCTGCACTTCCCAAAGGCTCATTTGATGGTAGTATGGTGAGTGGCTACAGGAAGAGTGGAGACGCAGCAACACATGATGGGGTTGTGTCAGCGACCCATGATGGCAGCTGTAAATCCTGAGCTCAGGAAGTGGGATATGTAGCTGGGCCAGGGATCAATGAGACTGGGGGAGCGACTGAGTGTCAGGTGTGAACTGGGGATGAAATCTCTGAGAAGCCTTGGTGTAGGAGACTCAGGGGCAAGTCCAGGTTCACAGCCAAGTGACCGGTTGACTAGCTGTGCTGGTCACGGTGGAAAGCAGGGGAGCAAAGCTTAGGGGACAGGACATTGAGTGTCAGGTATGTTGACTGTGAGGCACTCTGGCCTGATTTAGTGACTTCTGTAGTATGTAGCTAGAGCAATGGATTAGTGAGTACATATTATACGGTAGAAATTCAGGGCTATTTAGTTGCTAACCAATAGCAAGATTCATCTGTCATGGTTAGAAGCAAATAATTCTGAGTTGACGCAGCTTCCAGGAATAAGGTTTGAAGTAAACAAGGACAGGGACAGTAGAGATCTGTCATGCGGGAAAGTTCCAGAAAATTTATTCTTAGAGTGGTTCAACTCCAATCCCTGCTGGCCGAGGCTGGCATAGGGACCGGCGCTGCGCTACATTCTCCCTGTGCTGGACTTCTCTGGGCTCCCTCTCTGTCGCAGTCTCCACTAGTTAAAGCATCCAGCATCACGGCTTTCAGGTCTTTTCCGTCACTTCTAATTTTCTTAGGGCAAATCACTCCATTCTTTGTAGTCCTGTAGTTCTCTACCAAAATTCTCTTCTATCTGTACTTACTCACTTTCCATCTTTCAAACTCATAAAATTTCTGATAAGAACATCATTTTGTTTTTAAAAATTAGGTACCTTGATGTTGAAAATTGGACCTTGTTTTTATGGATATAAGCTACATATATGTGATTATGTACTATGTGATTATGTATTTTATGCTTGTACCACATAGTAGTACTTATGATACTGATTATGTAAACAGGTACTTTGTAAAACATAAGATATAATTGTTTCTGATATATTTGTAATTTAGTATATTTATTAAATGGATCAATCAAAAGGTATGGTTAAACGTACTATCTCGATCTGTTTGGCACATGCATTTTCCATCCTGCTCTTTGAGTACCCAGAGTGAGACGGTTGAGTACCAGGTGCCTAGCAGGGCGTTACAACCTTCTCAGTTGTTGAACAAGTACTGGAGGCTTCAATACCAGAGAAGTCCTTTTTTCCTACCCAATGGCTGACAAGGCTGTTTCCCTGCTCTTGCTTGTGTGTTGGTGGTCTCAGGAGTTCCGTTGGCAGAGATGGCCTAGGAGGCTTGTCACTCACATATCCACAGCATCATTTGGAATAGGTCCAGTGACTGGTAGTTGGCATCTCTCGTCATGTGATCATTCACTCAGATTCTTCACAGCTGCAGGGCTCCAAGAGAAAGAGAAGAGGATTCATAAGGCTTCTGAGAGGCTTGGAAGCCTTCAGCGGTACCTCTGTGGCATCGAATTGGTCAAAGCCAATTGTTTAGGCAACCCAGAAGCAAACAGAAGGGAAAGAGGTGGGACAGGAAGAGGAAAAGTCAAATTACAAAGAGAGCGGGAGGTCGTCATTGACGGTGTACGCTTGCTGTGTCCCTCAATGGCTCCTGTGTTCACCCGGTCCCCAGCTGGTGGTACCATTTGTAGAGGAACTTTAGGAGACAGAGCCTTCCTGGAGGCCGTGTGTCACTGGGGGTCGCTTTGGGAATTCTAGATCGGAAGCAGCCTGTGCTTCCTCCTGGAAGCCACTGCCTCTTCATCCAGTAAGCTGTAACCTCGCTGCCAGGCCTTCTCCACCGAGAGGGACTGGAGCCCCTTAAACTGTGAGCAAAACCAATCTTTATCCCTTAAATTGCTTCTTGACATGCTGAGGTCAGAGTTGAATTTGACCACAGTAATAATAAAGAGGAGAAAAGAGAAAGGCACGAATGGGTGCATGCTAAGAAGTTTGGGGGTGTTCGTGTGGGCTGTGTGATAAGAAGGGTTGACACAGAGCACAGACTGATGCTGATGCTGCAACTATAATTTCATACATTTGTACACATGCCACATATACTCATGCACATTCATCTACACAACACTCCCTTACACATGCTTATACATACATATATGTTCATGTATATACACACATATACACACTTACACATGCACACACATACTTGTGCAATACACTTAAATGCATATTCATATACACATGCATAGATACTACACGTTCACATATGAATATATATGCACATATTCACATATATACACATGTACACACATAAATATATTCATGTATACATACATAAACATCATACACACCTATACTTACGCACACATAAGTATACTTATACACACACACAGACTGCACACATCTACATACTCTTCTGCCATCCATGAAAAACAGCAGCCTTTAGGGCCACTTGATAGATGGGCTGGAGTGATACACTCAAGTGAAAGTGGAGAATATGTCACCTTCAGAAGTCAAAAGCCCCAAATGCACTGCTTCCCTTCCTTGGTTGTAGAAGGGAACAGATGAAGTGTCCTTCATTTTAGAAGGGTCATTTCCATGAGTCTTACAGCACTAGACTCCTAGAAATTTCACTAAAGTAGAAGTCCCTGAATTTCAGGTAGATCTATAGAGCACAGTATCTTCTCAGTGAATCTCGAGTAGTTGCTGTGTCTGCTCCTTGGGTCCAGCGTGATGTCTTCAGTTTAATGGACAGATGTGGTATTTTATGAAGAGGAAAGGTGATCAGGATGCCTGCACACTGACTTAAGACCTGGGTTTGCTGAAAAACTGTTAGATTCCTCAGGCAGAGCTCTGGAGGAGTTGCTGGCCAACTGAATTTGACAGTGGTAATAATGAAGAAGAGAAAAAATACTGAGACAAAGTGACAAATTAGAAGGATACTTTTTACTGGCTCTATAGCAAGATGAAACCACAGAGAGAACAAGGAAAGCCTCATTCTGCAGCCAAGATGGCGCTTCCTACTGAAGATGAAGGGTGGAAGGAGATAGCCAAGCAGGTGGCCGCTACATTCATGTGTCTCTACATGTCTCTGAGTGTGTGGTGCACACATTCCTGCCATGCTGCCTTCTCCTTACTAAGGGCAATGTAGGTGTAACCGTCTTATTAAATAAGAAACACAGAGCCAATGCAAAGATGAAAGCCCAAGAGGTCAGAGCAATAGCTAAGAGCTAAAAACCTTACCCTTCACTGCCGCTGCTGTCCTTCTCAGCAAGAGGGCTACTTCCTGTCTGTTTGTCTTTTTTATAGACTTTCTATTCTGCCTTCTCATTGGTTGTAAACCCAACCACATGACCTCCTCTTCACTGCCTGTCTGTACAGACCTCCAGGTCTTCTATGGTTGGTATTGAGATTAAAGGCGTGTGTCTCCATGCTGGCTGTATCCTTGAACACACAGAGATCCGCTTAGCTCTGCCTCTCAAGAGCTGGGACTAAAGGCGTGCACCACCACTGCCCAGCTTCTGCTATGGCTTGCTATTAGCTCTGACCCCCAGGCAATTTTATTTATTAACAGGGCAACCTTTTCATCCTCAGAGGACTCCAAGGAAGATCCTTTCTCTGATACAAAGGAAACATGTCTCTTCCCCCACCTTGCCAATGCTCTGGCTCTATCCCAAGGAAAGTGAGAAGATGACTGGAGGTTTTTCTTTTGCTTGTCTAGACTAGCCTTGCAGCAATACTGTGCTTCATGGCTGAGAATAACATCCAGAAGGGAGGGGAGGGGGAGGGGGAGGAAGGGACATCAATTCCCTTCATAAATGAAGGAGGTCCAATGATTGTGACCTCCTACTGCGGGTGACAGCCATGCTCCTCTTTGTGATATGGGAATAGATTGACTAGATAGCTAAATCCTCCAAATTACATTGTAATTAAATCAATAATTGGAAATAAAACTTGTGTTATGATTGATGGTCACTACAAGATATAAATCTTCTAGTTGATGACATTTCTCTGATATTTATCACTACTGTACAATATAGTCACAATTTCTTCATTAGATACATAGACTGCACCTATAAATGGTCATTTCTAAAGATATCTATATATCTTTATTCCCTATAAAATTTAAACTAATGCCATAGGCCTGAAGGTGTAACCCAGTGGCAGAGTGTGTTTCTAGCATTGCAAGGTCCTGGGGCTTAGCCTCTGCCTCCTCACAGTAACTATTTACAAATGCTCATTATGTGAGTAGGTGAATGAAAGATGAATAAAGGCTTCTCAGATTAGTGATAGCAGATAATCTTGTGGTAGCTGGTGGTCTCTTTGATATTCACAATTATATTAAAGTCATTTCTATGTCTTCATAACTTCAGTGATTCCCTTGATGGCCCACATCACAGACACAACAATGGAAAGATGTAGTATTACTCTGTCTGTTAATATGTAGCTTAATCTTTTAAATTCTTAAAGGGGATATTCCAGTTCTTTTACAAATCCATCTAATTCTAAAAGAAAAGCGCATCCTTCCAAGGGATGCAAGCGTGTTTTCTTCAGGCCTGTTTTCTCAGCCATACACCATGTTTGTTCCCTCCTGGGACTACTGGGCACATTCCCCTTTGCTTCTGTGTTTAAAAACTTGGGGTCAGGGATTTCCAAGGCAACACTTAGTTGCAATTGCAAAGCAGCGCAAAAGCACAGTGCAGAGACTAAAGCCCAGGTGGTTTCTGGCTCCCAGCCTTCCTCTGCATTTACAATGGGGGAGAACTCAGGGGAGACACTGCTCCCTTCAGGAGTCTGTTTCCTGTGGGCCGTCTCCAGCCAGGAGAGAGACTGACAGAGCGATAACACCCGATGCCAGGCTCTCTTGCCCACTCAAAGACCCTTCCTCAGGTGTCAGTTGCTTGGCTGAGCTTTGAGGTCAACTAGACACCTCCCTTGAGGCTTACCTGGCCTGAGGGACACTGTTAGCAGAGGACCCTCTCAGAGACTGCAGCTGTTATCCGAGCTTGGATCAAAGGCCCCCTCTGTACTCTAGAAAAATATCTTCCAAACTGGCTCTCTTTCTCCATGATTTGAATGAATGTTGAATGAGTCCCCAGGGACACCAGTTGCTCTGCTCAGGGACAGACTTAGAAATGAAAAGTCACCTCCCTTTAAGGCCCGTCTATTTGAGCATTTCAGTTCATTGGAAGCCCATCAGAAATGAACCAGGAAACGAAACAACAAAGAAACATGAGGATTAATATTTTTTGACAGTCTTCATTTGTGTATTAGGTTTTGTCTCTTTTTTTTTTCTCCTGACATATGACATTGTTTGTGGTAACTTTCACAATGTCCATGAAAGACACAGAGAGCATTAAAAAGCTATTATTCAACTATTTGGGTTTGAACATGAAAGCATTAAGAATAACCATTAACTTTCCTGAATTGGGGTTGCAAAGTGATAGCATCTCTCTTGCCTTAGAACAAGTCTTTCAGAGCAGTGCACCAGAAACTGGGTGATCTGATTGTTCCTCATGTAAGGCTAGGAGTCCAAAGGTTCAGACCACAGTCTCCCATCATGGAGAGACCTGGGCTATCCCTCCAGTGATTTACAACCACAGAACCAATGAAATGAATTAAAGGTAAACAAATGATAGGCACAGAAGGCGTGCTTGAGTGAATGCAGCATCTGAAAGTACACTTTTCTGATGAGGCCTTTTGAATGTTTTCATTCTTGTCAGTCAGAATGTATTTTGCTGACACTGTGGTACAGCCAGTTTTATTCCACAGAGTTCAGGTTTTCTAGTTAAGATTTCTGTGATTGGTAGCGTTGCCAGTGGTAGGTGAGGGGTCAGATATTTTAGTCATGGCTCACACTATTGTACAGACATCTGTTATATTGAATGGATTATTTTGTTTATCAAGTTTCTTTGAATAGCAATTTCAGTTTTGTATCTTATTTCCTTCTTTGATGAGGGTATAGCTGGCAGATGCATGATACATATTGGCTTGTTTCTTGTAATTCTCTGGCTTTTTTAAGTTTTCTTTTTCCTCATCTTAGTATTTTTCTTCTCAACAACTTTATCTTTCTAAAGAAATTAAGTATTTCAGCACAATGTCATAAAATGAAGAGCCCACAATTCTCTTCTTAAGAAATGTTTCTTATCTCCTCAAGATCATTACTAATACCTCAGCTTCCTGTTCTTTCCTTCTTTTTTGTCCTTTTTGCCTAATTTGTTTATCCCAGGCACCTAGTTCTTCTTTAACAATGAATACTATCTGAGAGTATAGTTGTTCTCATGATAAAGTCTCTTCAACCCTCTGGATGCGCATTTGTACCCCAGTTTGGAATTGGAAGGGTTGATGTCAGATGTTTAATCTGAATAATCTGAAAGTCAGATGATGTAAGCATGTGCTATGATGTGAGTATGTGTTATGGTGAACTTCTGGATGGTATCTTAGGGAACCAAGAACCTACTTTCAGAAAAACCAGTTGGATGACGATGATGGTGGTAGTGGTGGTGATGATTTTGGTAGTTAGCACTCACTCAAAATTTAATGCCAATTATTACTTGAATCATATACCTGTCATTTATCATTTATCTATTATCTATTTATCATCTGTCTATAACCGATTACCTATCTATCATCTATTAATCATTTATGTCTCCATCTTTCCAACTATCTGTCGTCTATTATTTATCTTCCTTCTCTGTGTCTCTTCCTTGTAGTGACCTATTATCTGCCTCTCCCCCTACACAGATCTCACAGCAAACCAGTTTAGTGTTTTCATTTTCGATCACACCTAAGAAGACTCAGAAGCAATAACACTAATTCCAGTCCCTAGGTTCAGTGTAAGCGATGACTAGTGAACATAGATAGGTGCTTGGTAAGTGATGGATGATGGATAGAAAGATGATTGACAGATCTACAGAGCTAGGATTCAAACCTATGCAGCTAGGGCACAAAGCTGTGTCCTTACAGTTCTCTGTCACTCATAGCTACATAACAGGAAAGTGACAGCTGGCTATTTCCAGATGTTGCACTGGGTTGAGGGAGAGAGAGCCAACATGTCTTGGCTTTAAGAGGCTTATAGTCTAGTGGGAGATGCAAGTGAAGCCACATTAGCTCACACAGGAGAGGATGGATGTGTGGAGATGAAGAAGGTTGAGGAAAGATCTGTGTAGACCTGAGTCAACCTGATCAAAGACTCTGAAGGAATTAAGGCAGTTAATGAAGAAGGTGCAAGGATTATAGAAGGTAAAAAAAAAGTATGGTCAAGGCAGAAGGATTAGACGTGCTCACGTGGCTATGAGTAGAGTCCCTTCCTATAGCATTACTGGAATGCAAATGGCAATCTTAGGGACAGGAGATGAATACAGAGAAACGCAGGCTTCCTGTGCAGCCTTTCCTAATAGATTGTCCCGGAGACCTGCTCTCTGCAACATGAAAAACAGAAAGCTGTCAGCACCTGATTCTCCATCTCATCAGCCCTCCCAAAGGGGGGCGGGGGCGCTGTCCCAGCATGTGGGGCTTGTGACCAGAGGCTCACTAACGATTCCCTTGTTCTCTTGTAGCACATGGTCTTAATCTGAAGTGTGTGGTGGGAAAGGGCAACTGATTCCTTCACCTGGACTTGGTAACTCCATAACATCTCTTGACTTGGGGCTCTATTGCTCTCCTGGAGCAGGAATGGGAGGCAGCATGTTGGTAATTCTCTCTGCTTGATAACACTGTGTCTGCCTTCCTCCCTTCTCCAGCCCCTTGCTCTTGAAGGGTCACAGCAATTTTGTTGATGACTGTAGCTGGAAGTTTTTGTGTCCTGCCAGACCTGCACCCTGGACAAATCTCTCCCACCTGCATTCCAAAGCTGCTTAGTCCCAAGTAAACACATAGAGGCTTATATTAATTATAACTGCTCGGCCATTAGCTCATGCTTATTACTGACTAGCTCTTACATTTAATTTGACCCATAATTCTTATCTATGTTTAGCCATATGGCTTGGTACTTTTTCTCAGTTTCTGCCTTGTCATCTTGCTTCCTCTGTGTCTGGCTGGCAACTCTTAACTCAGCCCTTCCTCTTCCCAGAATTCTCCTTGTCTGCTCACCCCACCTATACTTCCTGCCTGGCTACTGGCCAATCAGCATTTTATTTATCAACCAATCAGAGCAACACAAATTTACAGCATATAGAACAACATCCCACAGCAGATGACCATCTGTACATTGGCATAACAGTTCGGGAAAACTGGAAAGTCATCTAATTAGCAATTTTAAGAAAAAAATCAGAAGGCCACTGTCTTAGTTAGGGTTTCTATTGCTGTGAAGAGACACCATGACCAAGGCAACTCTTATAAAGGAAAACATTTAACTGGGGCTGGTTTACAGTTCAGAGGTTCAGTTTATCATTGTCATGGCAGGAAGCATGGCAGCACACAGGCAGACATGGTGCTGGAGAGGTAGCTGAGAGTTCTACAGCAGGAAGTGAACTGTGTGCCATACTGGGCATAGTGAGCATAGGAGACCTCAAAGCCCACCCCCACAGTGACTCACTTCCTCCAACAAGGCCACACCTACTCCAACAAAGCCATAGTTCCTAATAATGCCACTCCCTGTGGAGGCATTTTCTTCCAAACCACCACAGCCACCAAATATGTAGGAGGGAGGGGTTTAAAGGACTTTCTAATGTGAAGTGAGGGCAAAGAGCCTGAGCACATGTCTTTATTACTAGACCTTGAGGCCCTGAGTCTAATGTTATTTCTCTCAGTGTTTCCAATGCCTATCTTAGTGCTTGACACAAAGTTGTTTTTTTGTTTTTCAATAAACGTGTGGTAAATTAAAAATAGAAAAGCCATTGAGAGATATGGGCCTAACATGTTTGGTGGAGAGTTGTGTTATAGAAACCAGAGGGCTTAGGATGGGACCTTGCAGGCAGGCGGGGGGAGGGGGGGCGGGGGGGGGGGTATGTTGAGAGAAGTGGTAGGCATGGCAGCCTCAAGGGCAAGGGGTCTGGCTTCAGAGAAACTATGGTGTGAATCATTGCCTACCTGGCCCTTGTGCTTCCTTAGCTGGGGACTGGCCCAGACCCATGTGGTAGGTCTCAGCAGTAGGTCCCAGGGTGACTCTGAGAGCTTCTTCCCATTCCTCCAGCGGCCTCCCCAGGAAACCCCACACAGCTCCACTCCCTGCCCTCCTTGTTTTCCCTCTGACTCAGCTACTGCCACTTCCAAACAACCTTGTGTGGCTGGCTCTCTCCCAGCCCTTGCATCCACCTCCAGCATCACTGTGTCATTCCGATTTAACATGGGGAGTGGTGGGGAGCCTGGCTGTCTCTTCCGCAATGCGCTGAGTCTCATATTAGCTATTTGTGAACCATATCTCATATTGGGGATCATCGAAGTTATGCAAAAACAGTCAACCAATTAACTTCACAGGTTAGCCAAGCTGTCTTCCAAATTCCCCGCAGTTAACCAGAACAGAATGAGACTCCCTGTGGCTGAAGACAAGCCTTCTGTGCTCACCATCACTGCCAGCGTTTGATGCTGCCTCTGTCTGTTGTACTGGCATGTGGTGCTGCCCCTTTTTAATTCACAGCCCTGATGGCACAGGTTGTAGAATTTCCTTTTCTTGTTTTTTTATTTACCACTTACGAATCTTTATTGAAACATTTGTTCAGATCTTCAGCCTACCTTTTATTGAGTTATTTTCTTCTTCGCAAATGGCTTCTCCCACTCTGGGGTTTTCCTCACCCCTCACTTACGTCTCTGGTGGAGCAGAAGTCTTGAACCGCATCAGACTTGTCGGGTTTTGTTTCAGTGACCGCCTTCTTCGTGTTGTTCCTGAAGGTTCCTTGCTTTACCCAGGGCCACCGGGATTTTTCTCTTTGGTTATTTTTCTAGAAATGCTGCGGTTTTGTTATTTTACATTTTGTTCTGTGACCCACTTTGTGAAAAGAGAAATGTCAGTGGTACCGTTGAATGTGAAATGGTCCCTGCAGGCTTGTGGATTGAACTCTCGGATCCAGCTGGTGACGCTATTTTTGGAGACTGTGGAAGCTGTAGGAGTTGGGGCCACTGCTGGAAGTTGGTCTCTGGGGGTGGCTTTTGAAGTTTTTACCTAGTGTTGGTTCCGAGATGTTTGTTGCTCCCTCATCTACCATGGCGTGAGGAGTACCCCCAACAAGCTCCTACTGCAACACCTTCCCTGCTCTAACGGAGGGAAATCTGGACTTCAAACCACAAACTTCCCACCTTAAGCTGTTAGGCAAGTATTTTAGTCACAGCAAATCAACAGTAACTGATGTGTTCAAGTGTCTAGACTCATTTGTAATTCACTTGTTAGGCGATTTTCCTGCCCTGTTCCCATGGCTCTGTTTTGAATCTAGTCTGTCTGTCTTGCCTGAGCAAGTCTATGTATACACACAGAATCATATGGTCTTCACCACGCTTCACCCCTCACGGGCTCCATGACAAAATATGTGACTTTGAATACTTCCCGTCGGTTTTTCTCATATTTTCTAATATGTAATCTTTACCGTGCTGAGATAAAAGATTTGTCCACAGCAAGGAAAGAGGAGTTAGACTTCCTGTAGTGATGTTTCTACAGTGGCACTAGAAACTGTAGTGTATCTTTTTAGCTCTTAAGATAATAAACTCTTGTACAGTGTTATTCCATTTCATCATCAAAGAAGCAGAAAGCAGAGGGAGGTCCTAGAGGCGGATCCAGGATTTGAACCACAGTGTTTGCCATTCCCTTCGAAGACAGCACCCTCCTTTCAAGAGCCCAGGAAGGCTAGGTTATTTGTTATTGGGTTGAACCACAAGGCTTAGGGGCTCACGTTAGTGTTTGTCTCAAGAAGGCAGAACAGGATCGAGGACGGGCTATTAAGTAGATATCAGGGACATTTGTTCACTCATCACCCAGGTACCAGGAGGTACTGAGCATTTAATGAGGATAGGGGCTCTGATTAAAGCCTCTCTAGGGAAGCCATGGGGATGGCAGGGGGAGGGAGTCAGCTTGGAACATGGCCTTCCTCCGTCAGGGGCTTGATTTCATCTTGTAGGATTCACTCTGTGCCCGTGGGAAGGCTTTGAGCCGCAGCGTAGACATATAACAGGTGATGAAGACGAACCCAGCACAGAGCGCCCCAAGAAGCATGGATCTGAAGAAATGAGCTTGAGAATGGAGAGACCATCTCATCATGAGCAGTAAGATGGAAAGAATAGTGATGGGTCCCGGGCTGGAGTGGTTCCTACTTGCGACGCCTGAACTCTGCCCCAGCCTCTGGTGCACACTGACGAACTCCAGTCCTCCTAGGAAGCCTGGACCGGAGTGAATGGAGAGGGACGATGGGAGAGCAGAGCAGGAGGAAGAGGGAGATGTAATATGACTGACCAACAGGAGAGGAAATGAAGTCAAGAAATTAGAAAAAATGGAGCTGGCTTCTTGTTTCCAAAAAATGTATTTGAGATCTTTCTCCAATAAGCCGTAACAAGTAACAAAAGAGAAGGATTGGGAAAAGGCCTTCAGGTGGGGGGGTCTGTTGTCTGTTATCTGCAGATGGGGGAACAGTGCATGCAGTTGTCTTGGGTCAGTTTTGTTTTGGGGGGAGGTCAGTGTCCAGTCAACTCCTTTGACTTGCTTACATGTCAGTAGTGGAGGTAGACATAGACTGTGCAGCTCTGCCACTGTCTTGCTGGCATGGCGACACTGTGCCACCTGGAAGCCTGATGGAGCCCTGCACTCCCAGGCCACATCTGGAGGTGTGGAAAGCCTGTGCCTGCTACAAGGCTGTGAGGCAGGGCAGATGTTTCCTGTGTTTCCCATCTCTTCCTTCTTTATGAGACAAATTATTTTTCTTCCCAGGCTGACGTTTCTTTTTACACCTCTGTTGAATATGTAAGTGGTCTTAACTCTGTTCAACCCCTCACAATTTAAAAGCATGTTATTATTATGTTTAATTGTCACACTGATTTTGTTGCTTTCTTTTGCCTGGGCCTTAGGAAGCCAGGGGCCCTAGGCTTTCCTCTTTCATCTTCACAGCTCTTCACGTGGGCTACCCCGCTGGTGATAGCCTTCTTTTGTTCTTAAATTTCAAACCCAATCCCCTGCTTTCTTGACCCCTGCCTCCCATCAGAACACCTTCCTCTGGAACTGTCTGCATCTGAACTTGGCACTGAGATTTGCCAGTCCTGGACCAGTGTTGTACCATGACAGGCATCTCTGGTTAGGGGGTGGAAGGGACTTTGAGACGACATAGAAGACATGCCTGGCATCGCAAACAATGATTTCCGACCAATCTGATTCCCGGGGTGCTGCTCTGGGATGCTCCCCAAGAGTCCTTTCACTACCGCTCCAGCAGAACGGCCACCACGACCCTGCCCACAACCCCAGCGTCTGCCATTGTGTCTCTTTTATAAAGTACATACCCCCACCATCTTTAAACAGGTTATTCTCTATTCAGTTCTGTCTGTTAACATGTCCGAAGGCTGCTGTGGATACGAATCATGGGCTTTATCCTTGTCCGGGAAGGGCCTGGCTTACCAGAGTCACAGTTTGGGTTTGAAGGACCCAGTGGCCAGGGTTACAGGAATACATTTGATGGAATACTGACTCCATAAGCAGTTAGCCACAGAGAGAAGTCTGAGCTCACATAGGAGAGTATCTTAGGTCCAGGTCAATTCCATTTCAGTATATTTGTTTGCTAAGTTGCAGGAACTGGGTGACTGAGCGGAAACCTCATTCTCCCCCAGTTTTAACAAGGCCAGAGTCAAGCCCTAAAATATGGAATCTTCTTGAGGCATAAGGGAAGGACGTACTCCCCGTGGCCCCCTTCCTGGGTTGTGGGCGCTGCCCTCCCCATGTTTACACTTGACCTGCCTGTCCAAATGCTTCCTCTTTACAAAGGTGCCAATTAATTGGATTAGGCCCATTCTAGAGATTCTCCTCTTACCCAATTACACCCACGGTCATCCTGTCTCTTGAAAAGTGGCAGTCTCAGGTTCTGAAGTTAGAGCTTCAATGTGAACTTTGAGGAAATATAATTCAACCCATTCCTTTAGGTATCCACTTTTCTTACCCCCACCCCTCACCCCTGCCGCCGCCACCTTCCAACAGCAAAAGCTCCAAAGCATAATACATTCAAGCAAGGATGGCAGATTGTAGCTTGAAGTCTTGTACATCCAAGAACACGTTCACTGTCTTAAAATATTAAGTTTAGGTAAAACTGATATATGAAGCCACTGAGCTGAGTTTACTTTGGGTTATTTTTTTTATTGGATTCTTAAGATGTCAGGGCTGGCAGACAGGACATTGTGAGAAACTGTGTGTTTAATGTTTCATGTAAGAGATGATGTGCCTTGCTCAGTGCTTCTGTGGGAGAATGTGGTAGTTTGAATAATAAATTTATACACACACACACAAACACACTGTTTTTAATCATATCACCTCACCACTTCCCGTCCAACTCCTTCCAAATCTAATACCATAACCCCCTCCTAACTTTATGTCCTCTTTCTACACCCCATTGAGTCCAGTCAGCACTGGCCATGGTTGCGGGGTGTAGGGCTGTCTACGGAAGCATGGACACTTCCCTGAAGGAGATAGGCTCTCCCTGACCCAGTAGTCTTTAGCTATCAAGGCTCCTCAGGTGGGGACTTGGTTGCTTTGTAACCACCTGTTTCCTATCTATGCTGCGGTATTGAGTGGCTTGATTTTGTACCTCTCTTACACAGATATCCACAGCTTCTGGGAGTCCATGAGCACATTGGTTCTATCACGTTCAGAAGACATTGCTCTGCAGCATTTCCCACAATCTATAGCTCTCACATTCTTTTTACCCCATCTTCTGCAATGTTCTCTGAACCATTTATGTCTGAGCACTCCACAGTTACTAGTTCTCTGCACTCTGTACAGCTGTGAATCTCTGAATTACTTGCTGTCCACAGTGAAAAGAAGCCTCTGTGTTGAGGGCTGAGAGCTGTGCTGATCTATGGGTCAACAGATTAGCATTTAGAAGGCCATCTCATACTGTCCATTTAGCAAAATAATAGTAACAGATTCTCCCTGAGGACCTATGGCCTCCCCCGCCATGGGTTCTTGACGATGTTTACAGAACCAGGCAAGAGCTATATCCTGTGAGATAGACCTTATATCCCTTTAGGAAACAATTAACCTTATGATGTTCATTGTTTATCACTCTAGTTGGTGGTGTGAACCCAGGACAGCAGAGCCCAAAAATGAGGTGGAGTCACACTATAGCCAACTTTATTTAGAGCATCAGACAGTTTATACTCTGAGGATTAATCATTATGTGAATAAAGTGTCCAGTCACAAGGGCAAGCCACACATAGTGGACAAGCTGCATGTGGCCAACTATGTTTTTCCACAGAGGCATGTAAACAAATAACAATGGCCAGTTGTAATGAATAAAGTGAAGTCACTCCTATATGCCACTCCTGGGAGGGGCACAAAAGTACATTCAAGGAACAATTCCATGTTTTTGAGGAAACTAAGGTCACAAAACTCTTGTCTTGTTTTCTTGGAGTTTTCTCACAGTTCATGTCAGTATTGCACCCATGGGCATGTCTTTCCAGGTGGCTTGTTATTGTAGTTCACAGGATTTACAGCTAGGTAGGACTACTGACAACTTTTCTTCTCTAGCAGCCTACACAATACCTTCTAATACTACGAATGAGGCTTCTAGGTCGTTGTAAGCTGGATCCAAGTATGTAGTGTCTTCAGCAATAAGGTCTTCCTCGAGTTCTGGTGGATACCCAAGAGATACCCATTTCTTGGCAACAGTTTCTATTGCTTTGAGAAACAGGACCTCCCTCATAGACAGCTCACAGGGAAGCATCCCACACCTGGCATGGGATTTTTTGTTTGATAGTCTATGGCATCAGGACAAAGTAGGATAATGATTTCTTTTTGGACTGCCTGTCTTAGAATCATGGGTTAAAGTGAAAATTCCCTGGCCCCAGCAGGCCCAATAAACCCAAGTTTCTATGGGTGATGTCAAGGACTTTGGTAATAAACACCAGTGAAATCTGAAAGCTGTTAACACGATAGAGCGGGAAGATTATGCAGGAAGTCTGGTTAACTTACAGGCACATTACTACGTCCATATGTCAGCGTGGGGATCAATTTTGTCGAACTTTTCGAAGTGCTAGGGCTAGCACTGGGATTCATAAGCAGTAACCCTCCGTGATGTCAGCAAGGTGGAAACGAAGACAAAGGATGCTTGGGAGATATTGTTTTCCTCCACAGCCATTCCAGCCTCTCAGGGAAGAATGAATGAAGCTGGTCTTTGAACAAAGGAAAGAAAACTCTGGACCTGAAGGGCAAACATCTGTGTGCTGTACCATGTGGGATGAAGGTGGTCTTTTCCTGATGACCCAGCCTGAAGAGGATAAGGCCATCTCAGCACTGTGATGGATTGCTATGCAGGTGAAACACACAGCAACTACAGCTTTTGTGTTTCATATTCTTTCAAACACATATAGACAATATGTATTTGTTTTCTCCCTAGATAACATTTCTTTATTTTTGCTCCAGGGTGAAAAAAAATTCCCCAAAACATCAAGTATTTAAAAAAAAAAAAAACCAAGAAGCAATTTAGGAAAGATTAAAAGCAATTGTTCTGTTACCCCGGCAACAGAATCTAGATGCAGCCAATCAGCAAAGTTGATACATTGTTTTGACACACGTGCACATATTTCTAACATAAATAGCAACAGAGACCTAATAACAGTAGGTTTTAAAGCTGGCAACTGATGTCATTTCAAAAGTGTCAATCAAAGAGAACCTGGGAAAGTGTTTTTCTCAGTCAAGCTGACATTAAATATATACTGCAATGGCTCCCTAAGTGATGGCAGACTTCTGTCAGGTCATCCAGAGAGGCTAAGTCTATAATTACACTCCTGCTTCTTGGAATGTGTCCTTTAGAACATCTCAAAAAACAACTTTAATAAGAAAATAAAATTTCAATCTTACAGTAAAATTCATCTATTTGCATTATCAAAAAAAAGTGTGTTCAAGGGAGTGAATGAAATGAGACTACAATTAGATTGTTTATCCCTAAAAAGATGCATCTTTGGTTCCTATGTCTGCCGAGTTTATGATCAACTTGTGCCAGTAAATTCTGCTAGTTAAAAATGCCCTTAAGTCTCTCAGAAGCTAGGATTTGGATGGAACAATAGTAGAGAACAATAGTATTAGGCTGTGCTGGGGAAAATAAATGGGTGGTTAGGAGTCAGCTCTGGGGACGCTGACTACCCAGGATGGAAGGGGATAGCCAGTGAGTTAGAGTCTATCTTGCCTGGGACAGAGAGTGATGGTATCAGTAAAAATAAAAAATAAAAGGTACCATTTCTCAAGTGCTTACATGGGGCACCCACTATGTCAGGGCTTTACAGACAAGAGCTCATGGAATCTGCGCAATACCTTAGAGGTAGGAATTGTCCCACCATATAGAGACCGTCTTTCCCAGGGCTTCTGAACCCACCTTGTGCACATGGTTTTGTCTGACTCCTTTCTTTGGGTCCTGGTCCTAGGGATTCTAATTCACACGTATGCCTGAACATTATTGACTGATCTATACTTTATCCTTTCACAGATGGTGGCTCCCCATAATATCATGGGACTTCCTCCATCTCTCTATCCTGGTTCTATGTAGAGCTGTACCTACGTCCTGGAGCAACTAGAGGTGCCACTGAAGTGTCCGATAAAGGCCCTGTGATGCTTCAATCAAACTTCGTTTTCCCCCTTTCTAAGTCTCTCTCTAAAGCACCAGGTGCTATATTAAATGTTTTGATCAATATGCCCAAGAAGCAACTCTCAAAATTCAAATCATATTTTGAACAAAAATACAGTATTTATCTGAAATATTATATTTTGGATATTTAGCATGGACATCTTCATAAAGAAACAAGCATGTGTCTTTTTTTGACCCTGCTGCACAATGAAATCATCAGAACACCAGGAACCTGGGCTCATTAGAGCTCTGTGCTCTTCTTCTCACCCCAGACCCACCACCATATGCATTCTGTCTCTATACACTTACCTATTTGGGATATCTTTATGACTGGAGTCATGTGTATAGTGTTTTATATTTGCATCGTTTGCTTCACAGCAGTGGTTCTCAACCTGTGGAGTGCGACCCCCTTGGGGTCAAATGACCCTTTCACAGAGGTCATGTATCAGATATTCTGCATATCAAATACTTACATTACGATTCATAACAGAGCAAAATTGCAGTTATGAAGTAGCAACGAAATAATTTTGTGGTGGGGGTCACCACAGCATGAGGAACTGTATGAAAGGGTCGCAAGTCTGAGAACCGCTGCTTTACAGTATTCCTGAAATTCACTGCATTTTATCATGTAGTGTTACTTTTTTCATTCTTCATGCTGGATAGTACACATTCTACAGATCATCCTAATTTGGTAATCCACACATCTGTTGATGGGCATTTGGCTAACCCCATCTCTTGGCTATCGTTAATAATGCTTCTGTGCCCATGTACATCCTTATATTCATTCCAGTAAATCTTTCTAACTCTCGTGAGTACATACCTAGCCGTGGGATTAAGACCATGTGGTAATTCTGTGTTTAACTTTTTGAGGCACTGCCAAACATTCTTCCCCAGCATAGATCTCCAGTCAGTCCCTATCAATGCCACACATGGGATATGCCCACGTCCTGTAGGAGTGGTCCCTTTCAAAATGATTGACATCCTGTTGGGAATCTCGTGGACATGGAGGTTGACTTGGCCTGGATCCCATAACCGACATTATTAATGCGATCCGTCTCTTTACTTCTTGGCTGTCTGTACTACCTTTGCTCCAGGATATTTGATCAAGACTTTTTTAAGCACTGGTAGTTTATGGGTTGTCAGTGTGTCTCCTTTTCACGGCCATGATGCCGACCTGAAGAAGAGTCACCGACAGCAGGGAACACGAAGAGCACTAAGACAAGGACCCCGTGCTATTGCCTGTGCTGTTTGCACATTTGTGAGTGAGCACTGTACGCCATGTTGCCGAAGGACCCTTTCACAGACAGGAGAATGAACCCTCAAATGGGATCAAGTTATGCCTTGCAAACTCAAGGCAGGATGAAAAAACAACTTGAAAGGTTGATTGTATGTTTAGTATTAGAATCTAATGTCTTACATGCATGGGAGGCTAACCAAAGGGTTAACTTTTGATACATTTTATAATAAGAGTACAGATTTTTTTGAGGCATTATGACCATCAAAGGATGGTAATAGAGTTGAACTGCTGTTGGAATCTGAAGAAAAGGGCAATTTACTTGTGTTCCCTGCCATCCATGGTCTATGACCTCCTTCCATCCCTCCCTTCCCTCCCGCCCTCCCTCCCTCCCAGTTCTTTCCTTTACCTCCCTCCTTCCCTCTCTGTTTTATAAACAATGCTTCACAGGTAAACAGTGTGTGTGTGGACATTGTTTTTCCCTATTAAGAAGTCCATGAGATGTGTGATCATTGTCAGTTTCCTTTAGTGTTGAATTCTTGGAATGCCTATTCTGAAATGGCTATGCTATAGAAACCTGAAAGATGTCTGTGTTTTTTTTTAATTTTTTAAATTTTCTTATTGCTCACTTTCAACACACAAAAAGTAGTACTTCACACGGTGACATCTAATGGTGTAGCTAGTTTTCCTGCCTTGCCCACAGTCAGGACAAATCTCTGTCACCTGCAAGTCCCACAGCTGCTCAGACCCAACCAAGTAAACACAGAGACTTATATTGCTTACAAACTGTATGGCCATGGCAGGCTTCTTGCTAACTGTTCTTATATCTGAAATTAATCCATTTCTATAAATCTATACCTTGCCACATGGCTCGTGGCTTACCGGCATCTTCACATGCTGCTTGTCATGGCGATGGCTGGCAGTGTCTCCTTCCACCTTCCTGTTCTTTCTTTTCTCCTCTCTGTTAGTCCCGCCTATACTTCCTGCCTGGCCATTGGCCAATCAGTATTTTATTTATTGACCAATCAGAGCACACATTTGACATACAGACCATCCCACAGCACAATTGAGTTTTATTGGCATTTCAGCCAGGTGTGTCAGTACCCTGGCCATCATCAGGGCTTCAGGTTGGGTTCTGTAGGCAGCTGGACCTCGGAAGGGAGGTATACATGGCTGGGAGCCACTTGTGCTGTGGACTAACAAATACTGCCCAACTTCACAGATACTATGGAGGAGAGAGAAGGAGCCCCACACTAGCTCTGGCCTCAATCTAGTATCACCCCCTTGCTTGGTCAATGGCCAGCAGAGCCCAGCATAAGGAGTCACTTGGATCCCAACTCTGGGGCTGATCTTGGAGAAACCTGGAGCTCACCACAGTCCTTGCAGCTGAGTACCAAGCAGTTCCCTAAATGGGGTTCTGAGAGGTTTACCTCTATGGTTGTCATGTGTAGAACTCATATGGGCAACTATGGTCTAGAATTAATAAAAAGGCCAGACAGGTGTTGTATTTGTAATGTAAGGGGTGCAGAGACATGATCAAGGAGGTCACTGACTAGGCAGCTTAGCTTACTTGGTGAGCTTCAGGCCAGTCAGAGACCCTGTTCCAAAACAACCAGTCAGATGGGTCCTAAGGAACACACCCAATGTTGTCCTTTGGCTTACACACACACACACACACACACACACACACACACACACACACACACACAGAGCAAGAAAATGCTTGCTAGCCATCACCTCCAACCTGACACCCTTTTTGAAGAAATAGTACGTTATTACTGAATTTCCCAAAGCTTCCTGCAATAACACAGCCCATACCACTCTGGACTTGCTAGTTAATCCATATCTTTAGGACTCTTCCTTTGGCTGACTAATTTCAGTGTCAAAGTATGGTTAGGAGGCAGTGTCAGCTCACCAATCAGGAGAGGAAAAAAGTCTAGAGCAGCACCTGCTCACGGCACTGGTGAGAAAGACTTGTGAAGTGGATGCTCCAAACAGTTAAGTTGCGCGAATAACAAATTGCTCTGAGGCTCTTTTGCATGTGGCTTCCATTCCACAGGCTAAAGAGTGGTAGCATAAGGCCAGATTCAAGTGCTGTTTTGAGTTTCTGGAAAATTTAAAGCTACTTTTTTTTTTTAAAGATCTTTGCTGTGTTTCAAGTATTTGGATCATGGCAACTGCCCAAATTCAAAATGCATTTTACAGGAGAATTTTCCACTTAATTGTAAAATCCCTGTGTGTTTTAAGGAAAATTCAACCCACATGTGCCATTATTTAATTTACACGTAACCATAAAATAGTTGTTTTGTAAAAGTCTGAAGTGCTAAAGCATCCAGTCAGTCTTTGGTATGTTTTTTCCGTTTTGCCCTAAGAAGTGGGAAATCCTGCACATAACAAACTCAAGAAACACACAGTGGGAAGACAAGGCCTGAGAAGGAGCTAAGAATTCTGGGTGTTCTGGCTGGTTTCCCATGAGGGGCCCTTTCTCTTGCCTCCTCTTCCTGTCCCCAGGAAGTGGGTCTCCATTAGATGGAATGGAGACTCCTTGTGAGCCTGAGTAATCAGCTCTTTCCTTAGGATTTTTAAGGGTTGGACCCTGTGGTGATGACAATAGCTACTCACTGTGGCCTTGATTTCTGCTGTGGGCGAGAGAAGACTCCTTTCCAAACCTCAAAAGTAAAGCTGAGGTCCCTTGTGAGCCTGCGAGATAGCCCTGCTCGTAAGGATGCTATGCCCAAAAGCCTGCTCCTGAGACAGGAAGTACCTCACTGTAAATTAAGGCTTAATTAAATAAATGGGCAAGAAGGGGAGCATAGTTAATATGCTTCCCAGATCTTTCTATATGAGTATGAACAACACTTGGGAACAGCAAGCTTTTTTCATCACAAACATTAGAGGGTTTGTGCCCAACAATTTTATTTTTAAGTGTCCCTAGTTGAACTTAACATAAAAATTAGCATTTGGATAGGCATTGCATTCACATCACTCTCTTGAAAACTCACCTAGGGAGTGAACCTGTATGTAGAAAATATAGGTGTAGCTCCAACACACTGCCCAGCTAGCTATTTGAGAAGTTGGAAAGACATGGAGTCAGATGGGTGGTGGTGATTACGAAATTAAACTTGAAAATTCTTTCTTCATTAACACTCCATGGCTTGCTTGTCTTACGAAATAATTTGGAATTCCAGGTCTGTGGAGCTAAAGCCTTCCCAAAGATTCTGTATGGTACAGATTTGAGTATTTCTACAAATGCAAAGAACCTCCTTGTAACACTTATTGGAAACACAGGAGGAAAGAATGACCTGACATGTATTCCTAGAATGCATATGCGTCCAGGTCAGGTTCTGGTTTAACATTCTTGTTATAGGTGAAATCTGCATCATGAATGACTTCTCTTGTGCTTTGTCCAACAGATATTTATATCATTGGAGAAGAAAGTCAGTGTAACAAGCTAGTGAAACTGTGAATCCCTCAACACTGCTGCTGGCAGAAAACTTGACAAACGCTGATCTTGCTAACCTTTAGCACTGGGCAGCTATAGTTGGGGAAGCCTCATCACGAAGCTGGCCTTCTACAGCTCTGTCTACACAGAAGCACCAAGTATGGTCTGCACAGAGACTAGGGGAAGACATGGATCCTTGTGGGGGAGAGGTATGTTCCCATCTGAACA